>JAWDGP010006227.1:40000-57500 GCA_033675545.1 Elysia crispata | reverse complement strand
AGCTGGTAACGACACGAGTTCCTTCGTCCTGACGGTCCTTGCCTACCTCCTGGCGCGGCATCAGGACATACAGGACCGGCTTGTGGCGGAAATCAAGCGAGAACTAGGCTCTGACCTCTCCGAAGACACCTCCTTCAAGGGGAAGACCACGCCTCTGCTAAACTACGATTCGATCCAGAAACTTCACTTTATGAAGGCGTGTGTTCTAGAAGCTCTCCGCCTGCATCCCGTTATCTCGGTATTCACAAGGCAGGCCTTAGAGAGCACGGAGATTTCCGGCTATCCAATACCTGCGGGAGCCGGCGTTTACGTGCCCGTGAAATCGGTATGCAGTGATCCGGATTTGTACCCGGAGCCCGAGCTCTTCAAACCGGAGCGGTTTCTGAAGGATCACCTGGAGAACCAGGTGACGGATCCAGCTGGTGGCGTTGGACTCGGCTCCTCAATGTTCCTGCCGTTTGGTGTCGGTCCACGGAACTGCATCGGGATGAGGCTGGGCCTCTTTCAGGTCATGATGGTCATGGCGGCCGTGCTGCGGAAGGTGCGCTTTGTGTCGGCGCCCGGAGAATTCAAGTTACCGCGCGCCGTGATGTTCGGGATACCGCCGTTCTCAGAGCCTGTCATGGTGGAGGTTGAGGCTAGGGAAGAGCACTGAACGTTCTGGTTATGACAAAGTCAAAGGTTCTCAAGTTTTGGAGAATCAATGGGGCACAAAGGGCAAGATTTTGAGACTTTTGTGATATCGCTTGCCATTGTCAAGTGGGAATTAAAATAATTCTCAGTTTACGAATGACATTGGATCTTGAAATTGAGTTGTTTTTTTTTGTCTGCACTTTGACGAATCTTGATTCTAAGATGATTCTGCTGCTTCATTACCACAGAAATATTTCTTGTCCTGGTTTTTTTTTTTTTTTTTGTTTATTTTCTGCTTATTGCTCGTCATGGAGTTTGTTTATGTACGTGTGTGTGTGTGTGTCCAATGATCAGTTGACAGACTATATTACTGAATATCATCTGCGTACATAATTAAAGAAAGTCTGTAATAAAATAACTAGGAGCAATGTCACAGAATGCTGCTGCCTGTATGGAAAAGGCAGATTATTTTAAAAAAAAAAAACAGAAAAAAATTTTTTGATGTCATCGTTAGATTTGAAGTTCACCATTTAACTACCCATTTTTATTACTTCGAAAAAAGATTTTAAGTATTTCTGAATCTATAATATCAAAGGCGGTGCCAGGTTAAGGACGCCGCAGCATAACGTGTGTAAGGCTTTCGACTTTCTGTGGTTGGTTTTCCGAAGGGTTCTGAGAATTTATTTCAAAGGGCGCTGAAAATTTGGAAATCTTTATTTACGAACTGCTCTATCTTTTCTCACATCTCCAAAATATGATCTAATTAAGGACAAGATCTAGGATTTCATTTAAAATGATCCCCTTATACCCCCCCCCCTCCCTTTTTCCACCGGGCCCTAAACATCTCCATTCCGCCACCCTCAGCTCCTTTGTTTTTCGTCCAATGTTGATGTAAAAGTGAAAATTTCAATAAGTCTAAAAATCGTTTGCCATTTCACCATATAGGTTACCATCATGGAAAATAAAATCACAAACAAAAATGGCGTGATCTGGTAACAAAGTGTTTTTTTTTCCTCTGACAATGTCTTGAAATTCAGATAAAAATTATTACTTTCAGGTTCGGTTTTTTTTTTCTTATTCTTTTGCATTGGTGGCGGTCTGTAGCAACATATGGCTCGAACCAATTTAAACCACTGTGAGGCGGTATTAGAAACCATGCATGGAATTTCAATGCTTTTAATTTAATAATTCAAATTTTTTCAATTCTTTTTAATCAATTCTATTCGCAAAGTGTCTTTGTGATAATATTACCAATTATTTTTCACTTCTAAATGTTATAAAACTCGTACTCGTAGCCTATTGGAGCCATTTCGCTCAAGAAAGATAACCAAAGTTTACGGAATGATAAATATACTAGGATCATATTGGATAATATAAATAGATTGCTGCCTCATTATCATTGCATTAATCTTGTAAAAGCCATATTTACGTCAATAAATGTCAAATTTATCTATCTAGTTGTCTCTAGTTTGTTTTTTATATAGCCATGGGGAGCAGTTGTATTGTTTATGAATTTGAAAAAATGGAGACTTGCACTGAATTTATGTCCTCTGGGTCGAGATGTTCTGGTTTCGATTTCAGCTCTCAACTCAGCAAGGCTGAGTCATCGACGTAAACCAACGTTGGGCGAAATAGGGAACAGTTGGCTCATTATGTAGAATCCAAACCTATTTATAGATCTATTTGAAAGTTCATTATCATGTCGTTTTAAATAAATGCGCAGCTATGAATTCCCGAAAGGCAGTGAACCATTGTGCACTTTATGCGGGAATCGCAAATCTTCTTACGTGGGTTTGAAAAGATCTTAAAATAGACTTGGAAAATACAGAAGTAGTCGTTTCCCTTATTGGGTGGTTTCAGAGAGCAAATAAATATGCGTACACCTGCACTTATTTAAGAGTCGTTTGAATAATGGATATATAATTTATTATAAAATTGTGTGATGTATGCATTCGCTCAGCATAGATTAACGACACTGGATACAAGATTCAGTATGATGACCGGTCTTCTACACCTTATATGAAGGGCGCCTTAATACAGGAAGCAGTATGACACATAGGTGAAACTGAAGTATACGTGGAAGTACATTGGATACAGAAAGCACTATGATATGACTCTGAATTCGAAATTTATGTAGTAGAAACACTGAATATCGAAAACACAGGGGGGTTTATGTGAATCTGAAGTGTATGTAGTAGGAACACTGGATAAAGAAAGCAGTGGGATATTTATGTGAATCTGAATGGTATGTAGTGAGAACACTGGATATAGAAAGCAGTGGGATATTTATGTGAATCTGAAGTGTATGTAGTGAGAACACTGGATATAGAAAGCAGTGGGATATTTATGTGAATCTGAAGTGTATGTAGTAGGAACACTGGATACACGAAGCAGTGGGATATTTATGTGAATCTGAAGTGTATGTAGTACGAACACTGGATATAGAAAGCAGTGGGATATTTATGTGAATCTGAAGTGTATGTAACAGGAACACTGAATATAGAAAGCAGTGGGATATTTATGTGAATCTAAAGTGTATGTAGTAGGAACACTGGATATAGAAAGCAGTGGGATATTTATGTGAATCTGAAGTGTATGTAGTTAGAACACTGGATACAAGAAGCACAGGAATATTTATGTGAATCTGAAGTGTATGTAGTAGGAACACTGGATATAGAAAGCAGTGGGATATTTATGAGAATCTAAAGTGTATGTAGTAGGAACACTGGATATAGAAAGCAGTGGGATATTTATGTGAATCTGAAGTGTATGTAGTAGGAACACTGGATATAGAAAGCAGTGGGATATTTATGTGAATCTGAAGTGTATGTAGTGAGAACACTGGATATAGAAAGCAGTGGGATATTTATGTGAATCTGAATTGTATGTAGTAGGAACACTGGATACAGAAAGCAGTGGGATATTTATGTGAATCTAAAGTGTATGTAGTAGGAACACTGGATATAGAAAGCAGTGGGATATTTATGTGAATCTGAAGTGTATGTAGTAGGAACACTGGATATAGAAAACAGTGAGATATTTATGTGAATCTGAAGTGTATGTAGTAGGAACACTGGATACAGAAAGCAGTGGGATATTTATGTGAATCTAAAGTGTATGCAGTAGGCACACTGGATATAGAAAGCAGTGGGATATATATGTGAATCTGAACTGTATGTAGTAGGAACACTGGATATAGAAAGCAGTGGGATATTTATATGAATCTAAAGTGTATGTAGTAGGAACACTGGATATAGAAAGCAGTGGGATATTTATGTGAATCTAAAGTTAATGTAGTAGGAACACTGGATATAGAAAGCAGTGGGATATTTATGTGAATCTGAAGTGTATGTAGTAGGAACACTGGATATAGAAAGCAGTGAGATATTTATGTGAATCTGAAGTGTATGTAGTAGGAACACTGGATATAGAAAGCAGTGGGATATTTATGTGAATCTGAAGTGTATGTAGTAGGAACACTGGATATAGAAAGCAGTGAAATATTTATGAGAATCTGAAGTGTATGTAGTAGGAACACTGGATATAGAAAGCAGTGGGATATTTATGTGAGTCTAAAGTTAATGTAGTAGGAACACTGGATATAGAAAGCAGTGGGATATTTATGTGAATCTGAAGTGTATGTAGTAGGAACACTGGATATAGAAAGCAGTGAGATATTTATGTGAATCTGAAGTGTATGTAGTAGGAACACTGGATATAGAAAGCAGTGGGATATTTATGTGAATCTGAAGTGTATGTTGTAGGAACACTAGATACAGAAAGCAGTGGGATATTTATGTGAATCTAAAGTGTATGTAGTAGGAACACTGGATATAGAAAGCAGTGGGATATTTATGTGAATCTGAAGTGTATGTAGTAGGAACACTGGATATTGAAAGCAGTGAGATATTTATGTGAATCTGAAGTGTATGTAGTAGGAACACTGGATATAGAAAGCAGTGAGATATTTATGTGAATCTGAAGTGTATGTAGTAGGAACACTGGATACAGAAAGCAGTGGGATATTTATGTGAATCTGAAGTGTATGTAGTAGGAACACTGGATATAGAAAGCAGTGAGATATTTATGAGAATCTGAAGTGTATGTAGTAGGAACACTGGATATAGAAAGCAGTGGGATATTTATGTGAATCTAAAGTTAATGTAGTAGGAACACTGGATATAGAAAGCAGTGGGATATTTTTGTGAATCTGAAGTGTATGTAGTAGGAACACTGGATATAGAAAGCAGTGAGATATTTATGTGAATCTGAAGTGTATGTAGTAGGAACACTGGATATTGAAAGCAGTGAGATATTTATGTGAATCTGAAGTGTATGTAGTAGGAACACTGGATATAGAAAGCAGTGAGATATTTATGTGAATCTGAAGTGTATGTAGTAGGAACACTGGATACAGAAAGCAGTGGGATATTTATGTGAATCTGAAGTGTATGTAGTAGGAACACTGGATATAGAAAGCAGTGAGATATTTATGAGAATCTGAAGTGTATGTAGTAGGAACACTGGATATAGAAAGCAGTGGGATATTTATGTGAATCTAAAGTTAATGTAGTAGGAACACTGGATATAGAAAGCAGTGGGATATTTTTGTGAATCTGAAGTGTATGTAGTAGGAACACTGGATATAGAAAGCAGTGAGATATTTATGTGAATCTGAAGTGTATGTAGTAGGAACACTGGATATAGAAAGCAGTGGGATATTTATGTGAATCTGAAGTGTATGTAGTAGGAACACTGGATACAGAAAGCAGTGGGATATTTATGTGAATCTAAAGTGTATGTAGTAGGAACACTGGATATAGAAAGCAGTGGGATATTTATGTGAATCTGAAGTGTATGTAGTAGGAACACTGGATATAGAAAGCAGTGAGATATTTATGTGAATCTGAAGTGTATGTAGTAGGAACACTGGATACAGAAAGCAGTGGGATATTTATGTGAATCTAAAGTGTATGCAGTAGGCACACTGGATATAGAAAGCAGTGGGATATATATGTGAATCTGAACTGTATGTAGTAGGAACACTGGATATAGAAAGCAGTGGGATATTTATATGAATCTAACGTGTATGTAGTAGGAACACTGGATATAGAAAGCAGTGGGATATTTATGTGAATCTAAAGTCTATGTAGTAGGAACACTGGATATAGAAAGCAGTGGGATATTTATGTGAATATGAAGTGTATGTAGTAGGAACACTGGATATAGAAAGCAGTGGGATATTTATGTGAATCTGAAGTGTATGTTGTAGGAACACTGGATACAGAAAGCAGTGGGATATTTATGTGAATCTGAAGTGTATGTAGTTAGAACACTGGATACAAGAAGCACAGGAATATTTATGTGAATCTGAAGTGTATGTAGTAGGAACACTGGATATAGAAAGCAGTGGGATATTTATGAGAATCTAAAGTGTATGTAGTAGGAACACTGGATACAGAAAGCAGTGGGATATTTATGTGAATCTGAAGTGTATGTAGTAGGAACACTGGATATAGAAAGCAGTGGGATATTTATGTGAATCTGAAGTGTATGTAGTGAGAACACTGGATATAGAAAGCAGTGGGATATATATGTGAATCTGAACTGTATGTAGTAGGAACACTGGATATAGAAAGCAGTGGGATATTTATGTGAATCTAAAGTTAATGTAGTAGGAACACTGGATATAGAAAGCAGTGGGATATTTATGTGAATCTGAAGTGTATGTAGTAGGAACACTGGATATAGAAAGCAGTGAGATATTTATGTGAATCTGAAGTGTATGTAGTAGGAACACTGGATATAGAAAGCAGTGGGATATTTATGTGAATCTGAAGTGTATGTAGTAGGAACACTGGATATAGAAAGCAGTGAAATATTTATGAGAATCTGAAGTGTATGTAGTAGGAACACTGGATATAGAAAGCAGTGGGATATTTATGTGAGTCTAAAGTTAATGTAGTAGGAACACTGGATAAAGAAAGCAGTGGGATATTTATGTGAATCTGAAGTGTATGTAGTAGGAACACTGGATATAGAAAGCAGTGAGATATTTATGTGAATCTGAAGTGTATGTAGTAGGAACACTGGATATAGAAAGCAGTGGGATATTTATGTGAATCTGAAGTGTATGTTGTAGGAACACTAGATACAGAAAGCAGTGGGATATTTATGTGAATCTAAAGTGTATGTAGTAGGAACACTGGATATAGAAAGCAGTGGGATATTTATGTGAATCTGAAGTGTATGTAGTAGGAACACTGGATATTGAAAGCAGTGAGATATTTATGTGAATCTGAAGTGTATGTAGTAGGAACACTGGATATAGAAAGCAATGAGATATTTATGTGAATCTGAAGTGTATGTAGTAGGAACACTGGATACAGAAAGCAGTGGGATATTTATGTGAATCTGAAGTGTATGTAGTAGGAACACTGGATATAGAAAGCAGTGAGATATTTATGAGAATCTGAAGTGTATGTAGTAGGAACACTGGATATAGAAAGCAGTGGGATATTTATGTGAATCTAAAGTTAATGTAGTAGGAACACTGGATATAGAAAGCAGTGGGATATTTTTGTGAATCTGAAGTGTATGTAGTAGGAACACTGGATATAGAAAGCAGTGAGATATTTATGTGAATCTGAAGTGTATGTAGTAGGAACACTGGATATAGAAAGCAGTGAGATATTTATGTGAATCTGAAGTGTATGTAGTAGGAACACTGGATATAGAAAGCAGTGAGATATTTATGTGAATCTGAAGTGTATGTAGTAGGAACACTGGATACAGAAAGCAGTGGGATATTTATGTGAATCTGAAGTGTATGTAGTAGGAACACTGGATATAGAAAGCAGTGAGATATTTATGAGAATCTGAAGTGTATGTAGTAGGAACACTGGATATAGAAAGCAGTGGGATATTTATGTGAATCTAAAGTTAATGTAGTAGGAACACTGGATATAGAAAGCAGTGGGATATTTTTGTGAATCTGAAGTGTATGTAGTAGGAACACTGGATATAGAAAGCAGTGAGATATTTATGTGAATCTGAAGTGTATGTAGTAGGAACACTGGATACAGAAAGCAGTGAGATATTTATGTGAATCTGAAGTGTATGTAGTAGGAACACTGGATACAGAAAGCAGTGGGATATTTATGTGAATCTAAAGTGTATGCAGTAGGCACACTGGATATAGAAAGCAGTGGGATATATATGTGAATCTGAACTGTATGTAGTAGGAACACTGGATATAGAAAGCAGTGGGATATTTATATGAATCTAACGTGTATGTAGTAGGAACACTGGATATAGAAAGCAGTGGGATATTTATGTGAATCTAAAGTCTATGTAGTAGGAACACTGGATATAGAAAGCAGTGGGATATTTATGTGAATATGAAGTGTATGTAGTAGGAACACTGGATATAGAAAGCAGTGGGATATTTATGTGAATCTGAAGTGTATGTTGTAGGAACACTGGATACAGAAAGCAGTGGGATATTTATGTGAATCTAAAGTGTATGTAGTAGGAACACTGGATATAGAAAGCAGTGGGATATTTATGTGAATCTGAAGTGTATGTAGTAGGAACACTGGATATTGAAAGCAGTGAGATATTTATGTGAATCTGAAGTGTATGTAGTAGGAACACTGGATATAGAAAGCAGTGAGATATTTATGTGAATCTGAAGTGTATGTAGTAGGAACACTGGATACAGAAAGCAGTGGGACATTTATGTGAATCTGAAGTGTATGTAGTAGGAACACTGCATATAGAAAGCAGTGAGATATTTATGAGAATCTGAAGTGTATGTAGTAGGAACACTGGATATAGAAAGCAGTGGGATATTTATGTGAATCTGAAGTTAATGTAGTAGGAACACTGGATATAGAAAGCAGTGGGATATTTTTGTGAATCTGAAGTGTATGTAGTAGGAACACTGGATATAGAAAGCAGTGAGATATTTATGTGAATCTGAAGTGTATGTAGTAGGAGCACTGGATATAGAAAGCAGTGGGATATTTATGTGAATCTGAAGTGTATGTAGTAGGAACACTGGATACAGAAAGCAGTGGGATATTTATGTGAATCTAAAGTGTATGTAGTAGGAACACTGAATATAGAAAGCAGTGGGATATTTATGTGAATCTGAAGTGTATGTAGTAGGAACACTGGATATAGAAAGCAGTGAGATATTTATGTGAATCTGAAGTGTATGTAGTAGGAACACTGAATACAGAAAGCAGTGGGATATTTATGTGAATCTAAAGTGTATGCAGTAGGCACATCTGAAGTGTATGTAGTAGGAACACTGAATACAGAAAGCAGTGGGATATTTATGTGAATCTAAAGTGTATGCAGTAGGCACACTGGATATAGAAAGCAGTGGGATATATATGTGAATCTGAAGTGTATGTAGTAGGAACACTGGATATAGAAAGCAGTGGGATATTTATGTGAATATGAAGTGTATGTAGTAGGAACACTGGATATAGAAAGCAGTGGGATATTTATGTGAATCTGAAGTGTATGTTGTAGGAACACTGGATACAGAAAGCAGTGGGATATTTATGTGAATCTAAAGTGTATGTAGTAGGAAACTGAATACAGGAAGCAATGGGATATTTATGTGAATCTGAAGTGTATGTAGTAGGAACACTGGATATAGAAAGCAGTGGGATATTTATGTGAATCTAAAGTGTATTTATGAGGAACACTGGATATAGAAAGCAGTGGGATATTTATGTGAATCTAAAGTGTATGTAGTAGGAACACTGGATATAGAAAGCAGTGGGATATTTATGTGAATCTGAAGTGTATGTAGTAGGAACACTGGATATAGAAAGCAGTGGGATATTTATATGAATCTGAGGTGTATGAAATAAGAAACTGAATACAGGAAGCAATGGGATATTCATGTGAATCTGAAGTGTATGTAGTAGGAACAATTGATATAGAAAGCAGTGGGATATTTATGTGAATCTGAGGCGTATGTAATAGGAACACTGGATAGAGAAAGCAGTATGATATGACTGTGAAACAGAAGTGTACGTAATAGGAACACTGGATACTGGAAACGGCATGGGGTATGTGCACACAATTTGTATATAACGTGAAAAGACTTTAAACATAAAGCAGTATGATGCTCGTATCTGCACTTGCACTACAGTGCATGATGGCTGTCGTAGTGGTAACAGTTCTAGTAATTTAGTAGTAGTAGTAGTAGTAGTAGTAGTAGTAGTAGTAGTAGTAGTAGTAGTAGTAGTAGTAGTAGTAGTAGTAGTAGTAGTAGTAGTAGTAGTAGTAGTAGTAGTAGTAGTAGTAGTAGTAGTAGTAGTAGTAGTAGTAGTAGTAGTTGCATCGGCATAGATATTCTAATTAAACAAACAGGTCTGTTATTAATGTTACCAGTTATCGCCATCAAACACACATACACACAGTAACCTTTATGCAATTATATCATAGGATTTTTAATAAACATTTGTAAAATTGTGATCTGAAATGAAAATAGAAGCTTTGAAAAATTGTCTCAGTCATAGCAAAGTTGCATTATTTTATCAGTACCTCCTCAGGGAAAACACGAACGTTCTCCAATGGAATGCGCTTATATATTCAGTTGAATATGATGTACTTATATAACATTTGTCATATTTTCCTGATGTGAATTGTTAATTAAGCGTATAAATCATCCTGATCCCAGAAAAATAATAACAATAGAATGTGAATCATCCGAAAGCTGTATTTAACAAATAAATTAAGGTGGAAATAAATGTTGAATTCGGGCTTTGTGATTCACATACCATTATTTGAGGATGTTACGAGAGGGTGACACAGAGAGAGAGAGACAGAGAGACAGACGGACATAGACAGGCAGATAGATAGACAGATTTTCTCATAGAGAGACGAACAACGTACAGAGAGAAAGGCAGATAGACAGACAGATTTTCTCATAGATAGACGAACAACATACAGAGAAAAAGACAGACAAATAAAAAGAGATAGGCAGACGGACGTACAGAGATAGATAGATAGAGAGAGAGGTAGGCAAACAGATAAAGGCAGACAGACAGAAACAATGACAGACTGATAGACAAAAGAAAAAAAAATACACACTCACAGACAAAAAAAAGAGAGGGAAACTTAGAGTAAGAAACAGAAAGATATAATCGATATGCAGAAAAAGACAGGTAAAGAGATACAGTGACATGGAAAAGGTGAGCGATTATGACGTTTAACTGTTTAAATGCGTGACCTTGACCTTGTGTCTCCCGTTCCCCTAGTTACGAATCAGATAATGATGTTGACAGAAGTTAAAAAAATCGAGGTTTCTGGAGCTAGTGCAGTTGACTGGGACAATACTAATAATTATTCTATTAGTGCAAAAAGTTGGAATAATGAATATAGATATAGGCTACGTCCAAATGGACTCCATTGCTTGACAAAGAAAGGACACGTGAGTTAATACAATATTGGTTAGTCATACACAGAACAAAAAGAATTGAATAATATTAATATTTATGTTTACGTGAGGATGACTGAGAAATTATTTTAAAAATGATTATGCAATATAAAATGGTTGGCCGAGAAAGGAAAATAGAGTAGGTGATATAAATATGACCGTTTAACATGACAGTAAATGATGGACTAGACTAAATTAAAATACATATATATATATATATATATATATATAATATATATATGTGAATATATATTTTCATTTGGTATATATATATATAACATATATATATATATACATATATTATATATATATATATATATATATATATGTTATGAGCATGATGTAAAAGAGGCAGGCAGAGAACGAAGGGCCACCCTAAAGATGGAACTTTACAAGTATATATATATATATATATATATATATATATATATATATACATATATATATATATATATTTCTTTATATATGTGTGTGTGTGTGAGTGTGTAATGCTCAGTTTAACAATTTATCTCAGAACCACGACAGTATGCTTCGTGTCTAGAAGGATGTTTTCACCACTCTCCGAGTTTGTGATCTTCAACAACCTGCGAACTCTTTTCTCTACATCTATGATTTTTATTTGATCTATAAATGTAAAACTTATATCGCTTTTGTCTTTTTTTTTCTTTTTTTTTTTAATTGCATTTCCGCAGCACTCTACGTCAACCCTTTAAAATAATTTATCAAGGCCTAGACTCTAACCATACAACTAGGCTATGACTAATTTGATGTTGAACGTCATTACGTTTTCTAAAAATTATAAGTGTAAAATATTACATAGATATTACATTCCAATATGGTGGGTCCTATATTAAAAATGTCCTCTCACTTGAAGGTGCACCGAATACGCGTACAGCTCGTATATACCCAAAACATTACATTATGATATTTTCCGGTTTTGTTTTGTTTGTTTGTTGTTGCTTTTTTGTTGCTTTTTTGTTTCTTTGAGGCTAATTTTTGTTGTTATTGTTAGTTTTGATTTGAGCCAAAGTCTGTGAAGTTCATCCACGTTTTTTAAAACGTGTATCTCCAGTTGAACTTGTGAAAATTTAACGCTCCATTTTCGCCATATAACTATGATTATGGTCATGCTTCTAACACTAATGTGTACCAAGCACTTAGGAGTAAAAGTTTGTGCGGTTGCATACATTTCATAAGTCTCACTTACATATCTAGGTTACAGCAATATTTTCATTCACATAATGAATTTTCTATGGGTTTTTTTTGTTGTTCTTGATGTTGTTTTTTTGCTAATTTTTGTTTATTTTTTTTTTTCTGTGATATTTATTTTCAGGGTTGATTTATTTGGCAGGCGCTGTTGGCTAAGAAAAGTTCCAGTGTTGGAGAGCGTTCACACCCCAGTGTCTGAAATATCTTTCTACGTTTTACCTCTTCTGCTTTTTAATTGTGACACTCAACTTTTGCTGGATTATTTCATTTTGCCCTGATTCAGATAAGAAGTGAAAATTGTAGTCTAAGAACCATGATATATTCTAGAGAAAATAAATACAATGCTGATCACTTACGGATTTTAATTTTTACAATCACTTAAAGCTGCAAACTGTTTAGAGTTATGCTACAAGATTTGAAATTTCCCAAATCCTTTTTCTGTCTCTTTTTATGATCAGAAAGTCTCCGTTTTTTCAGCCACCCTACTTGGGGGCGCGATAGTAAAACGCCGTATTAAGATTACACAATAATCATGTTTAGTGCGCCAGGTTGCGATCCACCCACGAGTTCGATTTATTCTTTGACTCAAATCGAGTTCGAATGGAAAAAAAAAACAATAAAAAGTACAATTCATCAGGCCATCGCAATGATTACAGTTTTGCAGTCATAGTGAATGCGTGTTTTCTCTTGGTTGTGGATAATTCAATCGATCGAAATGTGCATTTGCTCTGAATACATACTTTGAAATAAAATGATTGTTTGAATCAGTAAAGACTAACTGACCCAGACTACCCACACTCCAACGACGCCACTGTGTAGAGCTGTGCTTGTATCTGAAAGTTGTCAGTGTCTGCTCTACTCCGGAAAAGCTCAGACGTCTTATGTTATACAAATTTCCTTTTTTTTTCTTTTTCTTATTGGCTTTTGCAAAAAAAACTTTTCTAAGATTTATATCTCATTCTCTACCAGGGATAAATGTTCTTCGAGGAGACAAACTTTTCGCCCATACAAACAGGAAAATGCTCATTGTGTGAATATTGATTGCTATAGATCTCGAATATTTTTGGTCTTTGCAGGAAGAAGAATTGATGATGTTGATTTTTTTTTAAATCATCGCAGATCAACAAACGTAACGCACATCTGATTCTCGTAAACGAAAGACTCAGGATCAGAATTTCGTCTTTCTATATGAGAAACTTTCTCGCAAGGTGTACAGTTCAGAAGGTATGTAAAAAAAACTTTTTGAAATCTGCGATTTGTGACATTTTCAAACTTTTATTTTGTTTGGAAGGTGAAACTCACCACTGATGAGAGGGGGTAAGTATATGGCTGGTTCGGAGTGGGGAGGGGTCTTAAACATTACTTTAAACTCTAGCAGAGCTAAAGTGGTGAAATGCTTTGAAAACCGTTTATATAGAATATAATGATGCATTGTGAAAACTCAACAAGAAAAAGAAAGTGAAGGCTATCAAATCTAAACAAAGATAATATGGTGATGAATTAAAAATTGAACAAACGGAAAATTTTTCTCTGATTTTTATGGAAGAGTTATTTTTTTTCATACCTCTTGACAATTTTTTTTATTTTTTTTTTTCCATCCTTGGGTTTAGAGATTATTATCATTATCATTATTATTATTATTATTATTATTATTATTATTATTATTATTATTATTATTATTATTTTCTGTGTGTACGTGGGTAAAGTTTAAAACCTACTAATTTTTTTTTCTAAATTTCGTCCATTTCTTCCAACGCCTTATGGAAATCTGTTTCGTTCACCATCAGGTCAGACCTGTGATATCGTCTGCATTTTGTAAGAGTTTCAGATCCTTGTCCGAATAAAGCGCGGACTCTGACACACCTGTCGCGTCTGCTTGAATTCCACTTTCAGGACTCTCTGGAGTTTAACAACCATGACAAACATGGGACGCACCATTCTCACCACGCCTCTAGCAGTCAAAAACCGAAATTAGTTTTGTTAGCGCGGCTTTTATTGTCTCTTTATCTGAAGTGTGAGAAGTATTGTTATTACGGCTCCAGCCAGTTGCTCCATCTCGGTGAATTGTAGGATATTAAATTTATTGATTTCGTGTGTAACTTCATCTTCTAACTCTTCGGCAATCCGCAGAGGTTTTCGTGTATGACACTGTTTAAAATATTCTGGAAATGGGATTGCTAGAAGTTTTGTAACATATTTTGTCATCCACGTTTGATTTTATAAGTTAAAAGGTTTTTAGTTTTTCACACCATCTTGACATGTGTTATCGTGTTGTGGACAAATCGATGGTTTGTCTCTTCTCCAACTGGCATCTTGCCCGTCCGTGTTTAGCTTTGATATGAAATAAACAGAGATCTCTTCATTCACTGCCCGAACACTGTCTTGGTTACATGTGTGATTCCATTTGTTCCTGAGGATAAGGAAAACGTGACGGAAGTTAACAACAATTTTCATGCACCGTTCTGACGTTACAATTTTTCAACCTAGATTTCAAAGAACTTTATTAAATGAAGTATTTACAGAGCAAATCATAATAAACGCAAAGCAGAATATTTTAGGTCACTAATTATGCATTACAAAACAGAATTAATTGAACCGTAGCTCTGTAGCAGTTTTGCTGGTTGGATTCAAAAGGGGAAAAAATAGAAAACCCAAACCACAACCAATGTTTAGGATGAGTCCAACAGCTGTTGCCCACCATCGATCTTAACATCCGTTGTGACAATTGCAGCGTTTCTATTTTTAGGTACCACATCTGATTTGTCTACTTTTAGCCTCGCAAAGATCGGCATAAAGGGACGTTTTATACTGGTGACATGGACATAATGATATTCCATGAATGCGGGATCATTGTTTTTATACTTACATGATAATGAAATGTGGAGCTCTCACTATGTCTAAATCTAGGGCTAGGTTTAGTCTCTCTACTGTTACCGAAAATGACCCACGGACCACAGGTTCATTTAGTGTTTATCATAGTTATACTGAACCAGTGTTAGCAGAAAGCGAGTATCTTCATTCATGTTTTTTTTTCTATAAAACCATGAAAGTGTTTGTGATGTTTCGTCTGCGCTACTTTCATCTGAAACTTAACGTTAATCAAATAATTCATTAGCTTGATTGTAGCATTCTCACGGCGCCCTAGGATGTGTTCTATAAATATTTTGGATATTCCCTATGAAATGCTGGCGCAATACAAAAATGTACTCGCCGTGTTTACTGCTGTGATTTTCATATCCATTCGCTTCGATTTGACCTTCATGAGATTCGCGGTGAATCTCTCCTGTATTTGCTATGCCCGTTATTTTTAATCACATCGATAGTATATCTTGATTAGAAATCAGTCCGATATTATTTTAGCTCATATTTAATCGTCTCGATTAAAAAAAAATCGATACTAAATCATAAATGTTTTATTTGTAAATACAAAGCTTAGATAGATTTATAACCTAGATGTAAGTACGAAACCGAGCATGCTTCCTCCCCAACTGAAAACTGAACCTATCATCTTCAATATTCTCGGTCCTGAGTTTGAAATGTTCAGCTGTTTTGTTAAGAAGCCCCAGCTGTTTTATCAGCTCGGCCCTAACACTACCATTTCGAGCCTCAATGGTTCCTCGCTGGCAGCCATTCTGAAACCCTTACATAACAGTTACGTTCTCGGTGAGAAGGCTAGCGTGTTTGCGATTAGCGATTATGCTACGTACCGCTGGGTGGAAGGAGTTTATGCAAATGATGTCGGTCAGTCTAAAAATATTACGTCGTAGTCTAGCTTAGGGCCCGTGAGCCTTTTCTGCGAAACCTCAGAAATATCTATGGAAAACAACGTAACCAAATCGCATGTCGTTCCACTCAAAATATTACATATTACATTCAGCAATGCATTGTTTGTCTTCAGCTGCTTTTAGTTTATAACGTGTTCCTCGTTCTTTCTTGTTATTTTGAGACACGCGAAATGGAAGCATAGATTTTGTTTGTCGAGTTCAATGATGACGAAATAAAGTGACCATTAACTCAGTTCAAGCCGCTGCTGTTGGAGCGGTCAGGAGGATGGTTTAAGATGTTAACCAGCTGGAACCACCAGAGCGTGCTTTTGGTCTCAAGATTTCATAGATCCATTGATACTATTTGAATTCCCTACTACTCGAACTTTTTGGCCGATGCTGAATGCCGCTGGAGTTTGAACACATTTTAAAATAAATAACCTGATGTGACCTGCATTTTTCTGAGAGATTGTCCTGATGGTTAGACAACAACAAGAACGGTTGATTTCGGGAATATGGATTTAGTCTTTACAAGGAGGCAGTCAAAGCACCATATCTTCATATGGTATGGTTTCTTCTTTTGAGAGACGAGGAATATTTTTGGATTGTTTCCGCCTCTTTTAGAATGCTGTCGGGAACAGACAATATTGAAGGATAAAGCTGTGATTCATTTGAACACTTTGTAACATCATGATGCGTTAAGGGCTTAAATAATTCAGTACCAATCCGAGACTCTTCTCGAAGCCGCGAAGGTCTGAGGAACAAGAACTCTTCTTTAAAACAAAATCAAGAAAGTTAGCCGTTACCATGGACGCCGACCCGTTGCTATCTGGACCCAGCAGATCAGGTCAAACGTACGAGGCGACACCTAGCCGCGACCTGGACAGTGTCACACCCTCGGAAAGGCGAACTAAGGTCAAGGCCGAGCACTCAACACAGCAGCAGACGTCTAGAAGCGGATCTCAAGACGATGAAGAGAGCGAATGCCATCAGCTGCTCTCCAGTGGCGGAGGTAAAAATGGCCGTCTCTAAATGTGATATAACGTGAAAAGTTAAAAGAAAAAAAAAGGATGATAGACAAAACTCGACAGGCGCTAGGCAGCTAATAATCACCTTCACGTAATAATGAAATAAGTTTAAGTAGCAAAAACAAGAATGATAGACAAAACTCGACAGGCGCTAGGCAGCTAATAATCACCTTCACGTAATAATGAAATAAGTTTAAGTAGCAAAAACAAGAATGATAGACAAAACTCGACAGGCAGAGCTGTATTCTTCATAAAACAGAAGTTTAATGATCACAGCTGAGGCTACGATTACCATCTTCAATTTAGCTCTTTGCGTCGCCGTCGCCATCACCATATTATTATTATGATTATAATTATTATTATTATGATAATTATTATTATTATTATTATTATTATTATTA
>JAWDGP010006227.1:12500-35000 GCA_033675545.1 Elysia crispata | reverse complement strand
CTGTACAGGTGAAGGTACTTGTAATGCTGTACAGATGGAGTTACCTGTAGTGCTAGTCAGGTAGAGGTACTTGTAGTGCTGTACAAATGGAGGTACTTTTAGTGCTGTACAGATGGAGGTATCTGTAGTGCTGTACAGACGAAGATACTTGTAGTGCTGTGGAGGCATTTTTAGTGTTAGTCAGGTACTTGTAGGGCTGTAAATGTGGAGGTACTTGTGGTGCTATGCAGGTGGAGGTACTTGTAGTGCTGTACAGGTGGAGGTACTTTTAGTACCATACAGGTGGAGGTGCTTGTAGTGCTAGTCAGGTGGAGGTACTTGAAATCTTGTTTATAATCAAAGTATTCGATTTACATTTAATATCCAGAATAATACAAGTTTGAAATATAAACGAACACTGTCTATGTTTGTCAAAATAAAAGCAGACTTGATTAGTCATAAACTTTATTTAGTTCACATTATTTGCCAAAACAAGTTTGGATATGATGTGCTAATTAACACTTTGTATAACTGATAAATTTTTCGAGGAATAAGACAGAAGCATGAAAAGCGTAAAAAAAAAAACTTGTATTGATTTGGCTAGTCTTGGGTAACATAAAATAAAAATAGAAAACAAAAAGAAAATTCAAAATTCTTTTTCTTTTTCTTTTTTTTTACTATTCATCGATATCTCTATTATGGGCAATATCAATAAATGAAAAAGGAACTTAACGATATCTGGACGTTCATTCCAAAACCTCTGTCTGTCTGTCTGTCTGTCTGTCTGTCTGTGTCTCTGTCTCACTGACTCTCTGCATTTCTGTATGTATATGATATGTATATATATATATATATATATATATATATATATATATATGTATGTATGTATCGAAAAGAGGTAAAGGGAAAATCTAACATTTTTTTATTATTGTTATTTCCAGAGCGGTCCTTTACTCAGAGTACTTACCAACAAACTACAGATCCGCTGGTCTTTTATTTCTCGCTGTAAGTTCGTATAGATCAGGGGTTCTCAAACTGTGGGTCGGGAGACCATTCTCGAGGAGTCGCGAGATCACTGAATTAAAAATTTAATGGTCTGTTTATTACTTTGTTTGGGATTGGGGTATGAGGGCTCGTTGAACTTGCTCAATTATAAAAAAAAAAAAGGGGGGGGGGGGGAAGGGGGGCGGGCGGGAAGGCAGATTGAAAATAAGTTGAGAACCACTCGTCTAGATCTACTCAATCAACTGAAATTGCTTGACTTCTTCAATCTAGCATTGGACAAAATTGAAGCTAACCGCCGTGGTTAATTTATTCTAGCCACGATTTGAACTAACGTGGTCTAATTTTTTGTCCATTTGCTTAGATTTGCAGGTCCAGATTTTGTTTGTATTTATATATTTCTTTATAGGCCTAAATAACTTGGTTGGCACATTCCTATTTTACAATTCTAATTTTCTAGAACGCAAAGCTTGTTTTAAGTTTGTCTCGTTTTTGTTTTTGTTTTGTTTTGGTGTGTTCGTTTATTTGTTTGTTTGGTTTTTTTGGTTTTTTTTTTGTTTCGTAGGTGTTTTTCCCCTATGGTCGCCTCTATCTCCCTCTTTCGTTTTGTTTTTGCTTTTGTTTTTTTTTTGTTTTTTTGTTTTTTTTTTGTTTGTTTGTTTTTGTTTGTTTTTTTTTTTTGTTGATATATCTTTGTCTCTCTATCTTTAGCTTTCACCTCATCTCTTGATGTATCTCTTTTTCTTTCTGCTTCCATCTCTCTCTCTCTCTCTCTCTCTCTCTCTCTCTCTCTCTCTCTCTCTCTCTCTCTCTCTGTCTTTCTCTCTCTCTCTTCCTATTTTTTGGTCACCAACTATTCCAACAAGATCACACCATCCCATCTCTGTGATCAGTGATCTGTAAAATTTTCCTTGCTTACCATCCTTGGTTGCCCCCGCCTGCAGGTATTTTGGGCTGTCGGTGCTGCAGTGCAAGTTCTCCTAGCGATGGCGGTGATGCCGTCGCTGGGCTGGAGGTACCTGATGGCACTCTCGGCTGTGCCAGTGTTGCTGTTCCCGACTTTTAGTCACGTGAGTACTTCCTGCTTCAGTCTGCCTCAAGGATTACAGCAGGTCTGTGAGCATGTCAGAGTGAGAACAGTTGTGATAAGGGAGAAGGGAGATAAGAGAATGACAGCGATATTGTGATAAGGGAGATGGGGAATGACAGCGATATTGTGATAAGGGAGATAGAGAATGACAGCGATATTATGATAAGGGAGATAGAGAATGACAGCGATATTGTGATAAGGGAGATAGAGAATAACAGCGATATTGTGATAAGGGAGATAGAGAATGACAGCGATATTATGATAAGGGAGATAGAGAATGACAGCGATATTATGATAAGGGAGATAGAGAATGACAGCGATATTATGATAAGGGAGATAGAGAATGACAGCGATATTATGATGACGGAGATAAGAGAATGACAACGATATTGTGATAAGGGAGATAGAGAATGACAGCGATATTATGATAAGGGAGATAGAGAATAACAGCGATATTATGATAAGGGAGATAGAGAATGACAGCGATATTATGATGACGGAGATAAGAGAATGACAGCGATATTATGATAAGGGAGATAGAGAATGACAGCGATATTATGATAAGGGAGATAGAGAATAACAGCGATATTATGATGACGGAGATAAGAGAATAACAGCGATATTATGATAAGGGAGATAGAGAATGACAGCGATATTATGATAAGGGAGATAGAGAATGACAGCGATATTATGATAAGGGAGATAGAGAATGACAGCGATATTATGATGACGGAGATAAGAGAATGACAGCGATATTATGATAAGGGAGATAGAGAATGACAGCGATATTGTGATAAGGGAGATAGAGAATGACAGCGATATTGTGATAAGGGAGATAGAGAATGACAGCGATATTGTGATAAGGGAGATAGAGAATGACAGCGATATTGTGATAAGGGAGATAAGAGAATGACAGCGATATTGTGATAAGGGAGATAGAGAATGACAGCGATATTGTGATAAGGGAGATAGAGAATAACAGCGATATTGTGATAAGGGAGATAAGAGAATGACAGCGATATTATGATAAGGGAGATAGAGATAGACAGCGATATTGTGATAAGGGAGATAGAGAATAACAGCGATATTGTGATAAGGGAGATAAGAGAATGACAGCGATATTATGATAAGGGAGATAGAGAATGACAGCGATATTGTGATAAGGGAGATAGAGAATGACAGCGATATTGTGATAAGGGAGATAGAGAATGACAGCGATAAGGGAGATAGAGAATGACAGCGATATTGTGATAAGGGAGATAGAGAATGACAGCGATATTGTGATAAGGGAGATAGAGAATGACAGCGATATTGTGATAAGGGAGATAGAGAATGACAGCGATATTGTGATAAGGGAGATAGAGAATGACAGCGATATTGTGATAAGGGAGATAGAGAATGACAGCGATAAGGGAGATAGAGAATGACAGCGATATTGTGATAAGGGAGATAGAGAATGACAGCGATGAGGGAGATAGAGAATGACAGCGATATTGTGATAAGGGAGATAGAGAATGACAGCGATATTGTGATGAGGGAGATAGAGAATGACAGCGATATTGTGATAAGGGAGATAGAGAATGACAGCGATATTGTGATAAGGGAGATAGAGAATGACAGCGATATTGTGATAAGGGAGATAGAGAATGACAGCGATATTAATGAGAAAAATGCTCGAATCGACGAAATATATTCTAAGAAAATCTTATTATCTGTGTCACGTCAATGAATCCATCTCCTGTTTTGTGTCACGTCAATGAATTCATCTGGTATTTGTGACATGTCAGTGAAAACACATCCTATTTTTGTCGTGTCAATGAAACCACCTCGTATTGTGTCGCGTCAATGAACCCGCATCCTATTTGTATCACGTCATTGAATCCAACTCCTATTTGTGTGACGTCAATGAATCAACTTCCTATTTATATCACGTCAATGAATCTAACTCTTATTTATGTCACGTCTTTGAATCCACCTCCTATTTATATCCCGTCAATGAATCCAACTCCTATTTATATCCCGTCATTGAATCCACCTCCTATTTATATCACGTCAATAAATCCACCTCCTATTTATATCCCGTCAATGAATCCACCTCCTATTTATATCCCGTCAATGAATCCACCTCCTATTTATATCACGTCAATGAATCCACCTCCTATTTATATCCCGTCAATGAATTCACCTCCTATTAATATCACGTCAATGAATCCACCTCCAATTTATATCACGTCAATGAATCCACCTCCTGTTTATATCCCGTCAATGAATTCACCTCCTATTTATATCCCGTCAATGAATCCACCTCCTATTTATATCACGTCATTGAATCCACCTCCTATTTATATCCCGTCATTGAATCCACCTCCTATTTATATCACGTCAATGAATCCAACTTCTATTTGTGTCACGTCAATGAATCCACCTCCTATTTATATCACGTCAATGAATCCAACTCCTATTTGTGAAAAGTCATTGAATCCACCTCCTATTTATACAACGTCAATGAATCTAACTCCTATTTGTGAAAAGTCATTGAATCCACCTCCTATTTATATCCCGTCAATGAATCCACCTCCTATTTATATCACGTCAATGAATCCACCTCCTATTTATATCCCGTCATTGAATCCACCTCCTATTTATATCCCGTCATTGAATCCACCTCCTATTTATATCCCGTCAATGAATCCACCTCCTATTTATATCACGTCAATGAATCTAACTCCTATTTGTGAAAAGTCACTGAATCCACCTCCTATTTATATCCCGTCAATGAATCCACCTCCTATTTATATCACGTCAATGAATCCACCTTCTATTTATATCCCGTCAATGAATCCATTTCCTATTTATATCCCGTCATTGAATCCACCTCCTATTTATATCCCGTCAATGAATCCACCTCCTATTTATATCACGTCAATGAATCCACCTCCTATTTATATCACGTCAATGAATCTAACTCCTATTTGTTTCAAGTCATTGAATCCACCTCCTATTTGTATCACGTCATTGAATCCAACTCCTATTTGTGTGACGTCAATGAATCAACTTCCTATTTATATCACGTCAATGAATCCAACTCCTATTTGTGAAAAGTCATTGAATCCACCTCCTATTTGTGTCACGTTAATGAATCTAACTCCTATTTGTGTCACGTCATTGGATCCATCTCCTATTTATATCACGTCAATGAATCCAACTCCTATTTGTGTCACGTCATTGAATCCACCTCCTATTTATATCACGTCAATGAATCCAACTCCTATTTGTGAAAAGTCATTGAATCCACCTCCTATTTGTGTCACGTTAATGAATCTAACTCCTATTTGTGTCGCGTCAACGTTCCCAGTGGATGCCAGAGAGTGCGCGCTACTACATTACATGTGGCTGTCACAAAGAGGCTCACCGGATGTTGCAGATGGTCGCCAAAGAAAACAACAAGTCCATGTTGGCGGGAAAACTTGCGACTGTTGACTCGGAGGTAGGCAGACGAAAAAAAAAACGAGATTGAGGGCACATTATGATCATGTTGCAATTTTTTGCTCTTGATGTCATTATGTCTTTTCAAAAATTTGTACCGAAACTGAGTAGCTCAGAAACTTCTTGTTTTTCTTCTTCTTCTTCTTCTTCTTCTTCTTCTTCTTCTTCTTCTTCTTCTTCTTCTTCTTCTTCTTCTTCTTCTTCTTCTTCTTTTTCTTCTTCTTCTTCATTTCTTGTTGTTGTTGTTGTTCTTCTTCTTCTTCTTCTTCTTCTTCTTCTTCTTCTTCTTCTTCTTCTTCTTCTTCTTCTTCTTCTTCTTCTTCTTCTTCTTCTTCTTCTTCTTCTTCTTCTTCTTCTTCTTCTTCTTCTTCTTCTTCTTCTTCTTCTTCTTCTTCTTCTTCTTCTTCTTCTTCTTCTTCTTCTTCTTTGTTGTTGTTGTT
This sequence comes from Elysia crispata, assembly GCA_033675545.1. Classification (NCBI taxonomy): domain Eukaryota; kingdom Metazoa; phylum Mollusca; class Gastropoda; family Plakobranchidae; genus Elysia; species Elysia crispata. The sequence continues at coordinate 29,003 of JAWDGP010006227.1, read as the reverse complement.
GTTCTTCTTCTTCCTCTTCTTCTTTTTCTTTTTCTTCTTCTTCTTCTTCTTCTTCTTCTTCTTCTTCTTCTTCTTCTTCTTCTTCTTCTTCTTCTTCTTCTTCTTCTTCTTCTTCTTCTTCTTCTTCTTCTTCTTCTTCTTCTTCTTCTTCTTCTTCTTCTTCTTCTTCTTCTTCTTCTTTTTCTTCTTCTTCTTCTTCTTCTTCTTATTATTATTATTATTATTATTATTATTATTATTATTATTATTATTATTATTATTATTATTATTATTACTACTACTACTACTACTACTACTACTACTACTACTACTACTACTACTACTACTACTACTACTACTACTACTACTACTACTACTATTACTATTATTATTATTATTATTATTATTATTATTATTATTATTATTATTATTATTATTATTATTATTATTATTATTATTCTTAAAAAGAATTTTCTTCTTTTTCACAGTGTGATCTAATTTTTCTGCCTTTAACTCTGTGTAATGTGTATTTTCCTCTATGCTTGACCCTGTGTAACCGGTGATTTTCCATTATTTCGCTCTGCCTCAGCTCGTGGCTCGAGGGCAGGTGAAGGACATGTTTACGTCATCCTTCAGGGTTCTTTCCTGTGTGCTTAACGGTCTGTGGTGAGTACGCAAAGTTTATCAATGACCAGTAGAGAGTTTTGTAGGATTGAGATCAGTGTGAGCTAGTAACACTTCCAAAAGGCTTCTATGCCCTGAAAATACAGTTTTTCTCGAATTAAAATAATAAAAAAAAATTATCACTGCATTAATTAAAATGCACAGAAAAGGTGAAAAAAAGTTTAAATCAAGAGTAAAAACGTTTTAAAGCGACAAATTGTCGAAGAAGAAAGTAAGCGTTCATCTTGCGTATGAACAAGAAAGGACGAAATCATATTTATTTTTTAAAATAGAATTTATTAGACGTGTTAAACGAGGTATAAACTCATGCAACGATCTATGATAAAAGTGGTAAAAGATGAACTCAACAGAGTTACGGCTATTTAAAAAGGTCAATTTTTTTATATTTTCATTACACTTGATGTCAACAAATCATTCATTTTAACATAAAGTTTAAGTTTTATTTACTTCATATTCAATGAATTAGACGTTCACAAGATTGCCATAGGGCTAGCTATTCTTTGAAGACAACTTTATCATCAATGACCAAAAGGCCAGCAAAAATTTTCTTCCGTGACCCAATTCTCTCCATCTCAACAGGTTTCTATATGGACTTCTCTACTACGGTTTGGCTCTCTTATTGCCCACCCTGCTCAACAAACCGGACGGTTGTCATGGTAATATAAAAAACAATAAGATTTTTGCGCTGTAAGACGCTATGAACCACGGTTGCCATGGTAACATAACAAAACAATATGATTGTTGTACTGTAAGACGCTATGAACCACGGTTGCCATGGTAACATAACAAAACAATATGATTGTTGTACTGTAAGACGCTATGAACCATGGCTGCCATGGTAATGAAACAATGAGATTCTTGTACTGTTAGACGCTATGAACCACGGTTGCCATGGTAATATAACAAAACAATGAGATTCTGGTACTGTAAGACGCTATGAAACACGGTTGCCATGGAAATATAATGAAGCAATAAGATTCTTGCACTGTAAGATGCTGTGAACCACCGTTGCCATGGTAATAGAATGAAACAATAAGATTCTTGTACTGAGAGACGTTATGTACCACGGTTGCCATGGTAACATTTTAAAAAAGATTCTGGAACTGAGAGACGCTATGTACCACGGTTGCCATAGTAATGCAAAAAAAAACAACAATATGATTCTTGTACTATGCACCACGAACGAGGGAATCTGCCATGATGGTTGGGGCCGACAATAGGTGTGGTGAAAAGTGTTTTAGTATTCAGTGCTCTCAACCCCTACCCCACCACATTTTGTTTCCGTTTTGGTTTTCCTCATTTCTTTATTCGATTTTTACAACACGTTGCGAATGAGCATTCATACTTTGTACTTACGGACCATTTCTTTCTTTCTTTTCTCTCAATCAACTTCATGTGTTAAAAAAATTAAGTGCTGATTTTTTTTTCAACAGGCTATGATATAGAAGAAAAGGATAGAGAGTCTTGCATTGTGGCGTGTAGAGCTTTCTCACAAAAAGACTACGTCGACTTGGTCGCCTCAGCTTTCGCTGATATGCCAGGTGGGGTAATTCAGTGGGAAATCTCTCTCTCTCTCTCTCTGTCTCTCTCTCTCTGTCTCTCTCTCTCTCTCTCTCTCTCTCTCTCTCTCTCTCTCTCTCTCTCTCTCTCTCTCTCTCTCTCTCTCTCTCTCTCTCTCTCTCTCTCTCTCTCTCTCTCTCTCTCTCTCTCTCAAAATCATTCTCTCACATTTTCACTCTTGTTAATCTTTTACTATTTACGTACTTCTCTCCATTCTCTTCTCCCTCTCTCTCTATTTATCTATCAATCAATCAACCTATCTATCTATCTATCTATCTATCTATCTATCTATCTATCTATCTATCCTATCTATTTATCCTATCTATTTATTTATCTATCTTATGTTTCTATCTATTTTATCTATCTATCTTATCTATCTATAAAGCTACCTAGCTATCTATCCTATCTATTTATCTAGCCATCCTATTTATCTAGCTAGCTAGCTATCCTATCTGTCTATCTATCCTATCTATCTATCTAGCTAGCTAGCTATCCTATCTACCTAGCTATCTAGCTATCCTATCTATCTATCTATCTATCTATCTATCTATCACATCTATCTTTCTATCTATCTAGCTAGCTATCTAGATATCCTATCTATTTATCTATCCTATCTATTTATCGATCTATCGACCTACATTCTATTTATCCATCGCCCACTCTCTATCAACCTGTCCTATGAACTGACCAACCTTACCCTAGTGCCGACTTACTGCCTGGTGACTTGAGAATTGCTCCCCCTGACCAGGTCTTGTGGTCGCCTACCTGTTGCTGCGGGTGATGGGGCGGAGGGCTAGCATGGCGTTGTCCAGCCTCTTCTGCGGCATCTTCTTGCTGGTCTCCAACATCTGCATGGGCAGGTAAGCCGAGGCTGGAAATTTCATCTGCTCCTACTTTGTCCACTGGTCGCAGATCTGTATATTTTTTTTTTTTGTTTTTAACTCGCGCGAAGTTCTGATACAAGAATTATAACCTAGAGCTGCTCTCACTTCGTCAACTGGTCCCAGATCTGTGGTTAATTTTTTGACTCCCTTTAAGTTTCTGATACAAGTCTTATAACCTGGACTTGTTGGATTTCCGTCAAGCCCAGGGTAGCGCTGGGTGGTTGGGATCCGAACCCACTATCATGTGGCTTAGTGAGAGGATCCAAACCCACTATCATGTGGCTTGGTGAGAGGATCCGAACCCACTAACATGTGGCTTAGTGAGAGGATCCGAACCCACTACCATGTGGCTTAGTGAGAGGATCCGAACCCACTATCATGTGGCTTGGTGAGAGGATCCGAACCCACTAACATGTGGCTTAGTGAGAGGATCCGAACCCACTACCATGTGGCTTAGTGAGAGGATTCGAACCCACTATCATGTGGCTTAGTGAGAGGATCCGAACCCACTATCATGTGGCTTAGTGAGAGGATCCGAACCCACTATCATGTGGCTTAGTGAGAGGATCCGAACCCACTATCATGTGGCTTAGTGAGAGGATCCGAACCCACTATCATGTGGCTTAGTGAGAGGATCCGAACCCACTATCATGTGGCTTAGTGAGAGGATCCGAACCCACTATCATGTAGCTTAGTGAGAGGATCCGAACCCACTATCATGTAGCTTAGTGAGAGGATCCGAACCCACTATCATGTAGCTTAGTGAGAGGATCCGAATTCATTACATGAGAACTCGAACTACGAACCACCTTATCGTCATTGTGACGCTGCGACTGATCCATTAGGTTTGTTTCAAATGGCGTCTAGAACTTTTTTTAGAAAAGAGGATCAAATCTGTCTTTATGATTCCTTACCTACAGAGACTTGTTTATAGCATTAAACAGGTGGGAGTAAGTGTGGGCTCTTGTTGTCAGCTAACGCGAATATCGTGTGATCTGTTACAATACTGACTTTGGCATTAGCAGAAGACTTGGTCAGTGGTTCTCAGCCTGTGGGTTGGACCCCCTTGGGGTCGCGAGATCATACTTGGGGGATCGCGAGATCATTGCATTAAAAGGGTTTGTTTATTGCTTTATTTGGGGGTTGGAGTTTAAGGGATCATTCCACTTGCAAAAACAATGAAAAAAAAAAAAAAAAAGAAAAGGGGGGAGAGATTGGGCGGATTGAAAAAGTTTGAGAATCACTGATCAAGGTGTTCTTGTCACCAGGCCAAAAAAAAAAAAAAACAGCCGAAAATAAAACCTGCACATAAGTGCCATATCGATCCACTGGTTTTTTTTTTTATTATCTTCAAGATAATTTTTAGCCGTGTTAGGATAGACTAAAACATGGAAAGCTCCCACTATATCAAAGCCAGCATTTAATATCAAGTTGGAGGTATGAGAGTTCAAGTTCAAATGTCAGCACTCAACAAGTTTTTGTATACATCAATTAAACCTACTGAATCGATTTGTTCTTGGAAACATTTTTTTACATACAGCTCTCGTAAACTCTTGTTAGCCTGCAGTATTTTAGTAAATTATATTATATAACCGCACAAAATTATGTCCGACTCTCTTTTTCTTTCCTTCACCCTCTCTCTATCCGTAACGCTTTGGAATATTTAATCGTATATCTATTACCTTAATACTTTCCTGTCTTACTACCACTTCCACTTCCCTAGTCTTTCTTTCCTCGATCATATGAGAGAACAAACCTTTTGTTCAGAATCTAATCTACTCAGATCCTTCCACATCCCGTGATCCCCTACATTCCTTCCCAGAATGCACCTTACAGCAACGCTATTTATAGCCAGAGCAATGATCGCAGGAGGCTATCAAGTGTTGTTTATATACACCACAGAGGTGAGCAAAAATCGCCATATCTACCTCAAGGGTCTGACTTGTGCCATCTAATGCAGTTGGTTTGTCAGGCTGTGCGTTGTGTTCTGGGATTTATAATCGCATCTCTCTTTATCAGCCCTACAATGGCTTGCCATCACCTGTTGTCTCTGTGGAGGCTACAACAGTCTTAGGTTTTGTAAATGACTTCCTACTATCATAAGTGGTATTGCAAGAAGATATTTAGGTAGAGGAAATCCAAATAGACTCTGGCATGTTTTTGTTTTGTTTTGTTTTTTCAATAAAGACCAACACTCAAGGGATAATACTTTCTTTCAAAGATTTTAACACATATGCCCTTAATAGCACACTTACATAATTATGATCATATGAACTGAATGGTCCCCTACCCCTACATACGATTCTATGAATTTCATAGGCCCTTACCACCTACAACGACCATATAAATTTCATGCGCCCCTATCATCTACATACGACCGTATGAACTTCATGGGACCATACCACCTACAACGACCACATGAATTTCATGCGCCTTTATCATCTACATACGACCATATGAACTTCATGGGACCATACCACCTACATACGACCATATGAACTTCATGGGACCATACCACCTACATACGACCATATGAACTTCATGAGACCATACCACCTACATACGACCATATGAACTTCATGGGACCATACCACCTACATACGACCATATGAACTTCATGGGACCATACCACCTACATACGACCATATGAACTTCATGAGACCATACCACCTACATACGACCATATGAACTTCATGAGACCATACCACCTACATACGACCATATGAACTTCATGAGACCATACCACCTACATACGACCATATGAACTTCATGGGACCATACCACCTACATACGACCATATGCGACCATACTACCTACATACGACAGTACGGTTTTCATGCGACCATACCTATTTTTAACTGCTATTTAGAATGTTATGAATTCTCGCAAAATGTGCCTAATGGTGCACAGCGATATTCAGGACTGCGCATTTTTTTGAAGTGTACGAGATAATCACTGCTTTGAAAGATTATAAATGGATTTATCTTTTTTATAGCTTTTTATTCCTATGTTCTATTTGTAATAACACTTACTTACTTACTGCGGCCATCGTAACGGCCATCTCCTCCAAACAGTGCTACCCAACCAACATCCGGGCTATTGGGCTAGGGGTCACCGCTGGAGCGGCCAAGGTCGGAGCATTGCTAACCCCTTTCATTGCTCAAGTAACTACACTGAGTCTTAAAGTTCATACAACCACTGATCGGATTTTATATATTTCTTTATGTTATTTTTTTTTAAATCTCCAGTTGATTTTGAAGGGAACAAACCCAAACTGAAGTACCTCGAAAGTTTGCCATATTTCCAAAGGTCATATGTCATTGTGATATTTCATCCCTTCATGGTAATAATGAAAATATTTTGTTCTTTTGTCAGGTAGGATAAAAAAAAATACAATGATTGCTTGTCTGAATGGTAATAGGTTAAGATTGTTCAGCATTACTCACTATTAGAGTAAATTAGCTTTTGAGCAAATAATTTATTTTGGCTCAAAGTTCTCATAATTTAGGTTTTATTACATTGCGTAAGAAAGATATCTTAGGGATTTGAAAAAAAACCTTCCTAGTGACTAGGTAACACCCCCTTCCCCCCCCCACACACACACACACCTCCCTCGATAAATAAAGAAGAAGAAGAAGAAGAAGAAGAAGAAGAAGAAGAAGAAGAAGAAGAAGAAGAAGAAGAAGAAGAAGAAGAAGAAGAAGAAGAAGAAGAAAAAAAAAGAAGAAGAAGAAGAAGATCAACATCAACAACAACAACAACAACAACAACAACAAGAATAACAAGAAGAAGAAGAACAAGGAGAAGAAGAATTAAACAAATACAAAATCAATCAATCAACTAATTTATCAATAAAAATATTTTTTTAAATCCCTCCCTTTTTCCCGAGAGGACAAGATAACTCCTCCATCATGTCAATTTCCTCCCACAGGTACTGACGAACGATTCGGCCTTCGCTAGTTTCACCACATACGGCGTGGCGGCGCTGTGGAGCTCGGTGCTCGCTCTGCTCCTACCGTTTGACACTCGCGGGAGGGCAATGATGGTCAGTCTCTCTGTCTCCTCCTCCTCCTCCTCCTCTGTATCTTCCTTCCTCCCTCTGCTTCTCGACTCTTATTTTCTCACGAACACGACTACTATTCTCGTGTGTTTTTTTTTTTCGTTTAACTTCTCTCATGTACACATGAAGGTTAATACCCCCACCCCCCTTTTCGCCCCTTTTTTCCCCTCCCATACCCTACTCTGACCACGATTATTTCTTTATTAATCATCCTTGAAATCTCTTCAATATTAATGAGAATGATTAAATAATTTTGTTAAATCCAATTCTGATTTAAGTGGTTTTTTTTTTTTTTTTTTATTATCACATAGGTTTAAATAACTGAGCGGCTAAGAATTTCCCCAAGGCAGTGCACTTTTATGCACCTAACGCAAAAAGTCACAGCTTTATAATAAGCGTTTAATTAAAAAGATCTAAAAACAGATTTAGAATGTGCATAATTAGTCAATTTCCTTTTTTATTATATCTCAATTGCTTTTTCTCTTCCTTATTCTTTTATTCTATTTTTTTTTCCTCAATGCCTAGGACGTGTCTCACTAGCACACGGATGCTTTTCTTGGCCACTACTTCAGATAGCACTCACGGCCACAACGAGAATGGCAAAGGGTTCAAACTAGAAAAAAAAATCAAGGTGGTCGTGGCTCAGATCAGAAGAAAAAACAAAAAAAAAAAAAAAAACATTTCGGTGGGTTATAGATCGCCACGCTCTTGTGTGAGATCAAGACTACCTCATACTTTACGGAAGCTGCATAGACACATCCAGCCCGCTGAAAATCTCAGCACAGGCCGTTAGAGAAATATCTGTATTACTGTGTCAGACCATCCATTCTCTTGTACGTTGTATGTCCTCTTTCGCTTAATGTACACATTGGTAATAAACTAATATTACTGCGTGAATGAAGCAAAATTGTCTAACGCATGAATCAGTCTGTTGACTCACAGATTTCTCTAAACAGAACAAACAGGCAGCAATAAAGAGTTTGATTTCGTGTGTTATTGCTGTGATTGTGCAGATGAATGGACTTGATGGAGGATTGAAGAACCAACAATGATTCGTGGCCTCAGTTTACACCTCTAGTCGCTATACCAATTCTTAAGCTATGGAAGCGCATATTTCCTCACATGTTGTGGCTGTTAAATGGTGGTTTTTTTTTTTTAATTTATTTACGAATTAGCAACTGTCACAAGCAACAGAGATTTTTTTCTTTTTTTCTTTTTCTTTTGGGTGGAAGGTGGAAAGGGGGACTGTTATAATACATTTATTGTAACAGGTTTCATAAATACGAGTCACACATCAAGATCTCAAAACAACAACAACAACAAAAAAGAAATGTGATCTTTCGTGTTATTATCGAGATAGACTTTGTTTATGTAAAAAAAAAAGAAACTTATCTTATCTTATCTTATCTTATCTCTGTTTTCCCCTTAAATTTGTTACACATGTTCACGTTCTAACTTCAACACCGCTTTGACTCTTATACATTTTATTTCAAATTGATGTTTTTGATGGAGTCATTTTTAGTTGTTGTTTTTTTTTAATTCGTTCGAGTAGCAGTATAAAATAAAAAAAAAATAAGAGTGAAATTTAAAAAAGAAACCTTCCAACTCCACTTTCTTTAATCCCACTCCCACACACTGAGCCGATCGGCATTTTTCTTTTACAGTGTCCGTTTTATAAACTAGTGTAAATGTGTAAAAAAAAATCTAGAAAATCCAGTTGTATGTCATTGGCCATATTTTAATTGAAAAAGAAAATTCTTAAGCACAGATTCAGAATTTTTAAAACTTATAAATTTACAAACTTTCTGCTTTTCTTATCCTGTCGAAAATAGTATCCGTTATTTTAAGCTTGAGTAAACTAAAATACTGTGGCTGTGTAAGTTTAACTCTAATCTATGGTAAGTCTCATATAGAGGAGCTCAAGAAGTTCCATGTTCCCTACGTCCCTGTACATGAGTAGTTTTGAATGTCAGACCATCTTTCCAATCACATGTACCGGCATGTCTTTTGCACGTCTGCTCAAACACAACGACGTCTCTCTTTTTTTTTAAATCTTGTTGTTTATTTCGTTTTATTTAGATGTCTAAATCCTCTGAATTTCTGTGTTACCTGGACCCTGTTTTCTCTGAGCCACGTAAACAAGTTGCATTAAAGATGTCCCACGTGACGAATTCAGCAATCATTTGCCACATATTAAATCAAGCATAGCAGGGATTTTCTTGATAAATGCATTATTTATTATAATCATGCATACATGTATGTTTCTCTTGAAATGTTGTTCAATCTAGTACATTGATGCCTCATAAACAAAAATTACACCGGGTGTTACATTTTCTTCTTTAGCACTTGGAACAAAATTATTTTAATTACACATTAAAATTTTTATACTCATCATTTGGCCGCTTCTTTATTGGTCTATAATTTGTTACACAATTTTTATCCATTAAAGCAATACTTAGTTCCTTAAGATGGAAAGTTTGATTCGGAAAAAGGCCATTATTAATTTTTAAATATAGCCCCTTGCAGAGGAATCAAAACAAAAACTATAGTAAAAGATTTGATACAATTTCCAACACAAAAAAAATGAAAAGCTGTAATGCATACAGCGAAAATTACAGATGATAACTTTATCATTCAAAGAAACATAAAATGACGACTAAGAAAAGGAAAAAGATACAGAGAATTTGAGTTTATGAAACCAACAACTTAAAAGAATAGCGGGAGGAGAGGGCCGTAAGCGACTAAGAAAAATGAAAAGATGGCTGAGAGTGCTCCATGCTGCAGTGGATGGACAGCTATAAACTGAAACTGCGGAAAACTATGTGCATAGAGCTTATGTATTTTCACGACCATTTCACTAGTTATATTAGAAATATGAACCAAAGAGAAAAAGATAGCTAGAGTGTAGCTTATTACGTAAAACTTAAAGCAAGTACTGGTAAGCTTTGAGGAGAAAGAAGCAGAGGGGCTTCAAGATTCCTTTGGTAACAGGCTTTGTCTTTATACCAGTTGTGAAATGGTTCCCAGAGTTAACTAGCTACAGATACATGGTTCTCAGGATGAAATGTAACAGACAGGTGGTTCTCGGGGTTAACGGGCACAGACAGAAGGTTTGCAGGGTTAACTGTCTCAGACAGATGGTTTGCAGGGTTAACTGGTACAGACAGATCTTTCGCAGGGTTGACTGTCTCAGACAGATGGTTTGCAGGGTTAACTGTCACAGACAGATCTTTCGCAGGGTTAACTGTCTCAGACAGATGGTTTGCAGGGTTAACTGTCTCAGACAGATGGTTTGCAGGGTTAACTGGTACAGACAGATCTTTCGCAGGGTTGACTGTCTCAGACAGATGGTTTGCAGGGTTAACTGTCACAGACAGATCTTTCGCAGGGTTAACTGTCTCAGACAGATGGTTTGCAGGGTTAACTGTCTCAGACAGATGGTTTGCAGGGTTAACTGTCACAGACAGATCTTTCGCGGGGTTAACTGTCTCAGACAGATGGTTTGCAGGGTTAACTGTCACAGACAGATCTTTCGCAGGGTTAACTGTCTCAGACAGATGGTTTGCAGGGTTAACTGTCTCAGACAGATGGTTTGCAGGGTTAACTGTCTCAGACAGATGGTTTGCAGGGTTAACTGTCTCAGACAGATCTTTCGCAGGGTTGACTGTCTCAGACAGATGGTTTGCAGGGTTAACTGGTACAAACAGGTGGTTCCCAGGGTTAACTGTCACAAACAGATGGTTTGCAGGGTTAACTGTCAAAGACAGATGGTTCACAGGGTTAACTGGTACAAACAGATGGGTCGCAGGGTTAACTGGTACAAACAGGTGGTTTGCAGGGTTAACTGGTACAAACAGATGGTTCCCAGGGTTAACTGGTACAAACAGATGGTTTGCAGGGTTAACTGCCAAAGACAGATGGTTCACAGGGTTAACTGTCACAGACAGGTGTTTTTTCTTCTTCTTCTTCTTCTTCTTCTTCTTCTTCTTCTTCTTCTTCTTCTTCTTCTTCTTCTTCTTCTTCTTCTTCTTCTTCTTTTTAACAATTCACAAATAAGCAGTCGACTTTCTGTTAGTCTGCAGTGATTTAAAAAAAAAAAAAATCAGGACACTATACGTTTCCTTTGTTTATTTACAAAAAAATTTTCATTTTCAGTGGGCGTTCATAAAAACTGGAAGGTAACATAAGTAAGACAAGTATTTCATGACTAGATCTAGATCTAGATCTAGTTTAATTTCGTTTCTAAATTATCGAGATTTAGGTTCTAGTTCTTTGCCCGACAAATCTTTCTAATTTATGTTTTAATCTAAAGGCCTACCTAATCAAATGACTTCGAAAAAAAAAACAGCAACCCAAAACTTAGGCCTAACTGTTTTCAAAACCATCTAGCTAGAACTTAGATTCAATTTTCACTAGAGTTCTAGATATCTAGAATCTATATTCTGAATGGTTTATTAATGTAAAAGATATTTTCAATGCAATTAATATTTCCATTACAGTTAAAAGGCGAAATATCAATATCTCCAAATGTAAACAAGTTTTTCTCGCTCTTCCTAGGCATTGCTAGTTCCAACTTTCGAATATTAAATTTATTTTAGATAACTTTGCTTTGGATCTAAGTTGGATTTTATCTTCGCCAATTCGGTCTAGATTAGGTTGGACCCAGTATAAGAGTATCTAGATGGAGACTTAATCATAATTAAGATTATTAATAGTCAAAATTAAAGAAATTATAGTCCGGAAAAATTGGTATTATTGCAGTTATCAGTACAACTCACTTTAAACTTTAAAGTTGAAATTTTTCCTAATGAATTTGATATGGTGACACGAATATGAAGGTTTTATTCGTCGCAAATGAATACTTTTCAAGATATAAGCACTTTTGTATTGCTCTAAAATCCCATTAAACTGCAAGTTTCGAATTCGCCGCGAAAAGTTCAGTTGTGAAGCTTAGCATGAGTGGGCCGATATCTGCAAATTTACCGAAAAATGAAAAGTCTTCACGAAATGAACCTACTCTAAATAATTATATACATATATATATATATATATATATATATATATATATATATATATATATATATATATGTATATATGTATATACATATTTATTTATTTATTTATAAAAACTGAAATGCTATTAGGGTGTAATCCATTCGTGCTTCTCGAGAGCGAGAAAACCTTTAAGTTATGTACACTGTTAGATAGAGTAACTGAGATCTGACCGGACAAACAAAAGCAGCATTCTAGTTAGGCACTGAGCTGTCTCGCACTGCATCCTTTGAGGCAAGCTGTAATTGTGGGCTTAGAGAAGGTTCGTCTCTATACTGATGGCCGTTTGACACAGTTTGTTAATTGTAGGGCTAGCCTCTGTGGTGGTCTCGGTACTGATGCTATCACATCAAAGACGCTAATAGTGATGCGGTTACAGGAGATAAATGTCTTCGAACTTCCTCTAAACGATAGTTTTGTATCGGAGGAGACTCTCCCATGGTGTCAGTTTCGATGTTTGACACCGATAAGGTTTACTTTGATTTTATGTCTGCCTTGGAACCTATAATACATATATTGTTTGAGATTTGCACGAGTGAAAGGTTGTTCGGTGTACATGTGGTTACTACGATATCGTCTTTGCAAGTTGAGAAGATTTTTATCTAGCGTGGTTGTCACTGTGTGAGGTAGATTCAGTACTTTCGAATAAATATTTTGTATCCCCTCACCCATTAAAGTAGACAGGTAGGGAGATTTCTATCTCTCCGATCGGGGATCTTTAGAAAATCTTTGTTCGGAAAGCCTATACATGTAGAGCAGTTTTCGAAGCTCCTCATCTGGATTCGAGACGCCAAACTGCGCGTACACGAGAGAGAGTCTGAAGTCAAACGTTTGCCTGAACCTTTGACGGTGACATTTGAACAGCCATTTCCTTGATTTTGGAACGGCTGTATGACAGCTACTGACTGGGTTGTTGTTTTTTTTAGTTTGGTTTTTTTTTAAGTTTTAGTTTTTTGTAAAGTTGGGTTTTAATTTCAACTTTGGATTTTGAGTTTTAATCGTTAGTTCTTTTTTAGGTTTGGTTTTAATTGGGTTCTAGTTTCAGATTGGACAAGTTATTTTTTTTTTTTTTTTTTTGTATCTTAATTTTGTTTTTCCGACTGCAATAAAAGAAACGATAAAAACTTACATCAGTATAGTTTTTATTTCCTGCACACTTACCTGTCGTGCCTTACCACTAGCCACATTACTCATTAGTTTGTCATACCAGGTAGCTTAGTTGGAATTCGCTAAGTTTACCATTAAAACAAAACGAGTTCTTGGCGTTGTCGGACAACTTACACTTCCATACAAACACAAAACATTTCACAATTTATCACACCGGACCTGTAGAGTGGACTCTTCATTGAAGGTCGATTCAATTCAAGTCATCCATAAATTGAATCGATTTAAAAAGTTTTTCTACGACTTTTAAAGTTACAGGTTTAACTCGTCTTTTCATAATATTTTTGTAGGATGTAAACTGTCTGTCTTTAGAACGGGTTTTAATTTTTTTTTTTTTTTTTGAGGAAACGCTTATCTAAAATCATAAGAAAAAAAAGTTGTCATGTCATTTCATTCAAGGGAATCATAATTTTTATTCATGCGTCTAAACTGAGAGGGTGAGTGAGGAGAGGAGGGAATTTGATGGTCACAGGTCCGCCTATCTTTCCTTAAGAGTGCATTTGACCCCCAGGAGCGGAGAATGAAAGGTCAGAGGTTAAAACCACGGAAAGCGAGTATAGGGCGATTTAGTGTAAAGGGGTTTAGGTGTGTCAGTGAGTGAGAGGATGGAAGAGAGAGAGGGAGGGAGAGACACAAAGAGTGAGAGAGAGAGAGAGGGGGAGAGAGAGGAAGAGAGAGAGAGAGAGAGAGAGAGAGAGAGAGGGAGAGGGAGAGACATGCAATAAGAGAGAGAAGGAGAGAGACACAAAGAGTGAAAGAGAGAGAGAGAGAGAGAGAGAGAGAGAGAGAGAGAGAGAGAGCCACAAAAAGTGAAAGAGAGAGAGAAAGAGAGAGAGAGACAGACAGACAGACAGCAGACAGACAGAGAGACAGACAGGGCTGTGGCTTTTGTTGACACAATTAACCCCAGGAGCCTGGTGCTGGGATGAACGAAAGTGGTTTATCCCTGTGCTAGTGGCAGGGAAAGTTTGTTGGTGTGGTAGGCCAGTTGGTCATGTCAGTGTGTCGCAGATTTGAGATGGACAGTGAGTCGAAGTGTAGGCATGTAGCTGACAAGTGGCGAGTAAGTAGGCCGTTTAAGATTTTGTGTGTGTGTGTGTGTGTGTAGAAAGAGAGAGAGGGAGAGGGGGAGAGAGAGAGATCTAATGTCGTTTTTTTTTAACCAAGAAGGAGACATTACCCCGATTATCTGAATCAACGCGTACCGTAAGAATCCAAACAGACTCTCTCTCTCTCTCTCTCTCTCTCTCTCTCTCTCCCCCCCCCCCCCCCCCCCCCTCCCGAAAAAAACAAAAAAAACTGAGAAGCAGGTATAACTATTACACGTGTTATTTTTTGTGTAAAACCGACAGGTTCACACGCTTGCATTTTGCAGAAAACTCTCCAAAACAAATGCGAGAAAGTAAACTGCATTACAAAAAAAGGAAAAAAAAAAACAACCTAAAACAGCATTATAAATGAATAATAATTGAAGAAAAAAATTCTTTTTCCTATCTGACTTTTCAGAAAATCCAATTTGAATTTAAATATGAGGAAGGGGCATAATCCACCATTTTATAAGAATTTGATAACAAATACAAGAGTAGTGTCTGTGACTGATAATCCCCGTCCTTTAACGAACTACCCTAGATAAAATTATACGCTTTTCAGCTTCATGTTTTTAAGCTGATTATGGTTTGTATCTTTTAAATTTTGTGTCTGGCTGTCTTGTTAGTGCGACAACAATTTTTTGAGTGTATAGGATTAAGTTCGACTTGACTTATGGGGAAGCTTACAGATTAGGTGCGAATCTTTTTTTTATCTCCTCTTCTGTGGCAAAATAGGCGAAAAACGCATCAGTTATTTTTGTTGATATTGATGATCACGTTTGTTGTTGCTGTTGTTGTTGTTGTTGTTGTTGGTGCTGCTGCTTCTGCTGCTGCTGTTGCTTTTGTTGCTGATAGTTTAAATGATATCAATCATTTTTGTGTATTGTTTTGCTTCATCTTTTAGTTTCAGGGCTTTATGCAAACAGAAAAGATCTTGGCAAAATTTGTCTTATATTTGGCTTGTTAATTTATTTATGTATTTATGAATTAAATAATCCATTTTCTTTGTTTGTTTATTTATTTCATGAGTTTCATGAGTAATAAGTATTCATAACATTCCCCCCAAGGAATCAAGAATCCGAATTCTTAACTTCAAGTATATGATATAGAGAGAGTGAAATTTCATTGTACATATGAATAAAATTATAATAATCTAATCTCTGCTCAGATTGAATCAATGAATAGAAAAAAAAAAATAACGCATCGTTGATGATAAAACGGATATTTACAAAGTTTTTAACTAGACATGACAAACATAAGTTTTTATATAATTTTCGTTGCCATGGTTTACAAATGTAGAGCGCAATACTTTATGGTTAGAATACGAGTGGGGCCTTAGATTATATATATACATTATTATGGTTTTAACTTGTTTTCTCTCCCTCTGTCTATCTCTCCCCCCCCCCTCCCTCTCTCTCTCTCTCTCTCTCTCTCTCTCTCTCTCTCTCTCTCTCTCTCTCTCTTTTTCTTTCTCTCTCTCTCTCTCTCTCTCTCTCTCTCTCTCTCTCTCTCTCTCCCCCCCCCACACACACACACACAAGAACTTGTTCACTTAAAAAACAAAACGAAAACAAACCAACCAATCAATCAAACCGACGTCTCCTATTTGCCTTATTTTATGTCTAGTGTCCTTATTTTGAAAAAAAAAAAAAAAAAAAACCAGAAAAAAATCTCTCTTATACACTGGAATTAATGTCGAGTGGTAAACTTCTTGTTTTAATGGGAACTTTTATTACATAAGTTCTTTGAGACGCACACACGTATAAAACACGATAATATGTGGTCTTGTCTTCCAACATTAACGAAAACCTTAAACAAATAAGCCATAATCTTCCCCTCTCAATAATGACTTCTCGTCTATACTACGTAGATCTTCCTGTGATCGATGTGCTGTATCTGAAGAAAAAGAATCAAACTAAGCGATGCTTTTTCAGTGCAGCAGAAAGAAGTCCTCTTAAATTGGAGTGCGATTATTAAGAAAGTTTGTTTGGGTTTTTTTCCTCCCTCTCCCCCCGTCTCCCTCTGTCTCTCT
>JAWDGP010006227.1:0-5000 GCA_033675545.1 Elysia crispata | reverse complement strand
ATACAGAGAGAGAGAGAGAGAGCGAGAGAGATAGAGATAGATAGATGGATAGAGAGCGAGAGAGAGATAGAGATAGATAGACAAAGAGAGAGAGAGCGAGAGAGAGATAGAGATAGATAGATGGATAGAGAGAGAGATAGATAGAGATAGATAGACAGAGAGAGGGAGATACAGAGAGAGAGAGAGAGTGAGACAGAGAGAATAAAGGTGGGAGGAGGGGTGATGGAATATTCTAGCATTTTTTATTTTAAATTTTTTTTTAATGCCTTGTTGTATATTATCAGCCTTTTTCTGAGAGCGTGGTGGTTAAAGAGAAAACTGGGAACTGTTTTTTTTTTTTTTTTAATCAAATTATTTATGTTATAACTGAGCATGCGAATTGGGAACATGTTAAACCTAAAACACTGATGAAATAGGAGGAGATCATCAGGAAAGTTGTGGCATGGGACTAAACTTTTGTAGGTTTAGAGAAACACAATTTGATGTTGAAAAAAAAAAAAACATTGTTTCACTAAGATGAATAAGATAAGATAAGGCGAGATGAGATAAACTTTATATTTCCCCTGTTGGGAAAGGCAAAAGTTGTAAAAACTACAATTTTCATGAAAACCACTTTCAGGCAGGCGGACAAACAGACAAATTAAAAGGCGAGATTTCAGAGAGGCATATTCCGCCACAAAAGATACACATACTCGCTCTATCAGGTAGCTGTGACTCTACCTTGTTGCGGTGGAAAGGTAAATAAAAAGGAATAATTTCAGGTAATTATTACCGTGTTTTTTGGTTTGATAAAACTTACCACGGTAAACTGCCGGGTTATGATTGTTAATTACGTGATTTATCAGACTCGAAACTTTGGAGGGAGGGAGAGAGAGAGAGAGAGAGAGAGAGAGAGAGAGAGAGAGAGAGAGAGAGAGAGAGAGAGAGAGAGAGGAAAAGGGACTTACAGGGATAGAGGGAGACATAAGGAGAGAGAGAGAGAGAGAGAGAGAGAGAGAGAGACGGAGAAAAATGAGAGGGGAAAAGGGACACGCAGGGATAGAGACAGAAATATAAGGAAATAGAAAGAAAGAGAGAAGAGGGCTAGAGAGAAAGAGAGATAGAGAGACCGACAAACAGACAAGAGATGGAGGTCTTTTAATTTAGGTCGGAACCAGGCGATGTCGGATTTGAAGGAAGAAAAAGAAAACAGATAGAGCGAAAAAAAAAAAGTTGATGAAAGAAAATTTAAAGAAGAACAAAAACAAAACAAAACAAAAACAGAAAAGTGAAACCAAGATGGTCAGGTTCCCGGCCGACATGCACGTGTTAATGTCCTGGTGAGCGGTCTTACATCACAGGGGAGGGGGGGAGGGAGGAGAAGTAGAGAGAGATGGGGGAGTGAGTTCAGCTGCACAGTGGGACATCATGTTGTGGGGTCGACGTTAGAGAGAGATGGGAGAGAGGTAGGGAGGGTGAGAGAGAGAGAGAGAGAGAGAGAGAGAGAGAGAGAGAGAGAGAGAGAGAGAGGGAGAGAGGGAGGGGGGATCGAGAGGGAGGGGGGAGCGAGAGAGAGAGAGAGAGAGAGAGAGAGAGAGAGAGAGAGAGAGAGAGAGAGAGAGAGAAGGTCTGGAAAGCGTTCGCGTTGAATCTAGTGACAATAAAGAAAGTAAGAAGGATAGAAAGAAAGATAGGTAGAGAGAATCAAGATGAATAGGCTTGCTTGCAGTGTAGAAATTCCTCCCCAACTTACAGTCTCTCAAAATCTCAGTTTTATTTGTTATATGCTCTCGTCATGATATCAGTCGGGGCAATTAACTCTGTTACGTCAGTCTTCAAGGTCGCGAAGAAGGCAGAATTTCCGAAAATAATAGACATGATAATCCGAGACCTACGGCCGCCATTTTCTAGAGGTCGCCTAGTCTTCAGTGTTTATCTGTTTCTTTGCTCTCTTCGCATTATCTCTCAATGACGTCACTGTTCAAGGTCGTTAAGGCTTGATTTCTATTTAAATTAAATTAAAAAAAAAAAAAAGAAAAGAAAGAAAAAAGAACCAGAAAAAGAAGAAATAAAAATCAAAACAGAACTTGAAGAAATGAAAAACTGAAAACTGGAATGTAATGTAGGTTACATATAAATTGTTTACCAGCGTAGAAATGAGTAATGACAGCTTAGCATGTGCTGACAATTCTGGAGAAGGAGTCAAGAGACAGAAGAAAAAAGTGTGGGTGTGTGCAGGTGGTGTGTGGTTTTTTTTTGTTCTGTTTTGTTTTTTGGCAAGAGAAGGTTGCAATTTAGATTCTGTATTTTACACCGTAGAAATATTATTTCCTTGAAAAAATTTTCTCTTTATAGATTTTAGATTTTTAGCTCCGTAATTTTTTTTTTTGGGAGGGGGGTGGTGCGTTAGGAAGGAAGGAAAGGGGGGAAAAGGGGGGGGGGGAGGGGGGGTTGCAATTTACTTTATTGATTACAGATTCTGTATTTCATTCCGTACAAATAATATTTCTTTGAATATATCAAAAGTTTTCTCTTTATGGATTTTAGCTTTTGCGCTCCGTATATATTTTTTTTTGTTTTTGTTTTGTTTTGTTGTTTTTTTTTATAGTTTTTATTTACTAATTTTTTTTTGTTTCTTGGAGTTTACCTTCGTAAAAAGTTTTTTTTTTTTGTTGATTTTCGATCCTTTATATTTCTAAATCCCCAAAGAACGATCAGTTCAATAAATATCAATTTTTTTTTTTTTTTTTTTTTTTTTTGGCTTTTTTTTTTTAAGTCCACTAAAATAAAACTGATGATTCGTCAGAAAGTCCCTTAACTCCAAATATTGAACTTTTTGTCGGCCTCTAATGAATAACTCTGATAGATTACGTCACGTCATAAATAGTACTGGCTCAAAGTACGTGTGCTAGAATTCTTCTTTTCTTCTTCTTCCTCTTCTTCTTCTTCTTCTTCTTCTTCTTCTTCTTCTTCTTCTTCTTCTTCTTCTTCTTCTTCTTCTTCTTCTTCTTCTTCTTCTTCTTCTTCTTCTTCTTTCTTTCTTTCTTTCTTTCTTTCTTTCTTTCTTTCTTTCTCTTTATTCATTGTCTCCTTCTTCTTCCTTATACTTAAGACTTTGCGCACTTTTTTCGCACCAATTTATCCCTTGATTATCCCCCCAAACACAAGATGAACTTCTTCCGAACCCACACAGCAAGCGAACTGTGCGGTGCGAAACGGAGTACAGTATTATTTTCGCAATATGTTACGCATATGAATCTCCCATATCTTCCACTAGGTTCAATATTCCTATAACGCTATGGTTATTAACGTTGTCACGTGTAGGGGTTTTGCACCGAATGCCTCTCGTGGGATCCATTGTGGATCCCAGTAATCTTTTCCATTCACGCCGACTTTGTCTTCATTCAGATTATCTCCAGGATATTTTCATTCATAGACTGGTATCTCTCTCTGTCTCTCTCTGTCTCTCTCTGTCTCTCTCTTACTCTATCTCCTTCCTCTCCGTACCTCAATATCTATCTCTTTCTCTCTCTGTCTCTCTCTCTCTCTCTCTCTCTCTCTCTCTCTCTCTCTCTCTCTCTCTCTCTCTCTCTCTCTCTCTCCCCTCCGCCCCCCAAATAAAAGAAAATCCCGAGGGAATGAGACTCCAGCCAGATTTCTCGTCAGGTGTTCACAGAATGATGATCTTGATCCGTGATACATCGACTGACAGCAGGTTTCATAACAGTCTCTCTGTCTACCATAAACGCCCAAAATATCGCTAGTTGGAGATTGAAGATAATGGTAAACTGGCCCCATTCTCTATCAGCCACGTTCGGTTGGTTTTCCGCGATTTGAGCATAAGACTTGGTACATTTTTTTTTTTTTTTTTTACGTGGGATTCCAAAATAAATCTTTAAATCTTGCGTTAGTTGACACAGTGGTGCTTTTGTGCTGTAGATTTATCCTAGATATCATTACATGTATTTTGTTTTCTTCAATTTTTAAAACATGACTTTAATATCTGGCTGAATAGATCTTTGCAGTACTTTTTCTATCGTTCTCTATGTATGTATGTATGTATGTATGTATGTATGTATGTATGTATCTATCTATCTATCTATCTATCTATCTATCTATCTATCTATCTGTTTTTGTAAACTTAAGTATCATTTTGAAGTAAGTACCATGGGATAATCGCTAAAGTGTTCAAATAATATCTTTTTAGTTTGCTCTTTTTCTTCCTGTCTATCTCCTTTCTTCTCTCTCTCTTTCTCTCTCTCGCTCGCTATCTCTCGCTCTCTCCCATTCGTTATCTCTCTCTCTCTTTCTCTCTCTCTCTCTCTCTCTCTCTCTCTCTCAACTCAACATACATCTAACCCATACCCCTCCATAACTCTACAGACAAATTATAAAACTGGCTCACGCCCACTCGATTCATTCATAACCGAGATTCCACTTACTCTTTTCTTCATCTTCCGCTCGCTTCTCTCCATCTCTCCATCCCTCTCCTTCCTCCCTCATCATCCTCCTTCCCTCTACAACCATTAATCCTTTTTTACCCCCCCCCCCCCCTTTCTCTGTCTGTCTCTCTGTCTGTCTCTCTCTCTCTCTCTCTCTCTCTCTCTCTCTCTCTCTCTCTCTCTCTCTCTCTCTCTCTCTCTCTCTCTCTCTCCCTGCGCCGCTCCGAGCTCACCTTGAAAACATACAGACGCTCACAGAATCGCAGCGAGGCAAGCCACAGTTTTATCAACATGCTCGCACACACATTTACAGTCACGCGCAAATTGCAGCCACACTTACACACATATCTCCACACACACACACACACGCGCGCGCACAAACACACACACACACGCTTCGACGTACCGGCAGCCACGAGCTTCCAGTTAATTCCAGATGTGTTAGGATTTATGACCTTTCAGCTTTATATTTTATATTTTATATTTTTTTTCTTTCGTTCTCTCTTTTTTCTTTCCTTTTTCTTCCCTCTAAGCTCATCTCGGCTCATCTCGTCTCATTCATATAAACCGGTACGTACT
>JAWDGP010006226.1:132500-152903 GCA_033675545.1 Elysia crispata | reverse complement strand
TAAATTGTTTTGTTTCATGTTGTTTGTTTTAGAAACGGATGTATATTTCTCACACAGATTTTTTTTTAAATTCCTGATTTGCATTAAATTGCGTTGCGCAAAAAGACAAAAACACAGTAAAGTTAGATATAGAGCGTCATTGCGTTATTCCTTTGTGCATTGGTAAAGAAACAAAATATGTAGCTTGACGAACGATGTGGAGAGCGAGAATGTTTTCCCTTAAATAAAAATGAAAGAAAAGCTTGCTTGTTTTCCATGCAATAGTTCGAAAGGTTTTTACCATTTTTGTCCAACATGCAGTACTCGACGGATTCATACGATCAAATAATTCATTATGGATATGCAGCGTCATCATTTCATTGATTATTTTATTGTCGCATTCAAGTTACAAATTAATGAGATTTCAAAACTAGTCAGGCCACTTTAGAAGTTTGTAAAGCATAGGATTTTTATGTACCGTTATTTTTTTCTTTACACGTAAATTACATGTATCTCGTTTATTTTCAGATTCTACAGAGGCAGCTAAGCTTGCTCTGATTCTAATCTCGCGATGATATTACCGGACTGCAAAAGTGATCTGAAATACGAATGAAAAATAAATAAACATTTTCTGCTGCATCAAGTTGTGAAAAATTTCTTGACTGAATTATTTGCATAGTAACGTATTAAGACAGTTTTATAAAAAGCATTTTATTAGTCTGAAGAAATTAACAGGTGATGGATAGATTAAGAAAAGATATATCTAATCATGAAAATCAAGCCTTAATAGACAGGGAAAGCTACTCTGTTCAGGGAAAGCAACTTGTTCAGAAAACAATCTAATGTAATCTTGACCTGTGGCTCAAGCCTTCTTTAGAAAAAGATTGGTGGTGGATATCCAACCAAAACAGCCAATTATTATTAAACAGCGTTGCCGTCAACCTCTTTTGATCGCGTTCGCTGGGTGATCACTAGACATGCTCACCACTTCCCTTCATTTGAGCTGCTTTTAAAATCATGACACTCGTTTTTCTTGTTTGTTTGTTTTTTTTCCTTTTTTTCTATCTCTCAATCATTCATTTTGTGTATAAGAAATCTTCTTCGTCTTATTAAATTAGGACTTAAACACTCGGTGGTGCTAAGGGCTTTAGAAGATTGACAACCATTTTTGGGGAGGGGGCGACAAAAGAATAAAAATGGAGAGAAAAGAGCAGAAACAAGACAGAGACGTGAGAAAGTTGAAGGAGATGACAAGAGTATGAGAGAGAAAACAAGAGAAATACCGATATTTTGGTGAGTGAGAGAGAAAGTGAGAAAAAGAGGAAGAAGAAAAAACGAAATAGTATAAGAAAAAATAACACCAGCTATAGACAACAACAACAGTAATCAGTATGAGGATGAGGAGAAGGAGAAGTAGAAGCAGCGGAAGAAGAAAAACAACATAAAAAACGTCCAACTACAACAGCAAAAAACCAATTAAGGTAAGAGAACAGTTTATCTTGGAAAATTGAACTCTGTTGCTGACCATATCCTAGATGTCCGGAAACAAACGTAACCAGAACATGGTTGAGATGTTCAAGACTTGAATGAAATGTCAGAGCGTGGGAGATAGCTGGAGAGAACAGCATCCAACAGAGGAAATTGTTCACTTGAAGAAGCGGACACGCCGGTCGACGCTTGGACAACATCCCACTCGATCCGACCTCAGAAAGTAAAGCATAATAAACGTTGGTTTCTCAAATGGTCGAGCGGTTACATACACTTTATCTCTGTAAGCAAGATATAGGGAAAGATCCTATTGTAAGCTAAAAACTAAATTTCTAAAGCAGGACAACTAGTATTTTGAAAATCAACAATTTTTTACTAACTGAGAACGATCACACTTAGACCCCCTGCATAAACCTTAAGTCCCACAAGCAATGAGAGTTGAGGAAAGCTGAAAAAGGCATAAGCCAACATTACAACAAAACAACGCAAACAAAAACGTATACTGAGTCCCATGCCTTTAGAAAAACCGTAGAAGCAATCAGTAAAATAATTTGTGCAAAATAAAAAAGAGCTATTTAAGAAGAAAAATTAAAGCTACAAAAGGAACTGGAATTGATGGAAATGGAAAAAAATGAAAACGAAAGGAGCTCAAATCAGAGTTGAAAAAAATAGATAAAGAAGGGTGGAAGTAACAAAGTGTTTCCAAACCTAGAAAAGTGTAGGGATGCGATTAACACTATCAACCGCTTAGTTAAAAGATATGGAGAAATAATGATCGACGATTCTGAGGTCATTGAAGAAAATAAGAATTACCATGAAGAATCATACAAAGAAGATAATTAGGTAGAGACGATAAAACAAACGTATTTTCAAAGAACTTACAATTTCTCACTTTAACAGCCGAGCAAAGACATCTTATTTAGGCGATCAACACAGAACACGAAATAAAGGAAAATTGAAAACCATGAAAAATGGATCTTCGCCAGGTCAAGACGGCTTGCCGGCGGAACTGTACACATACTTTTGGCATGACATAATATGGATATGGATACTCTGCATAACGGCGAATGAACAAAATGTTATTCCACTTTCTGTGGACATTTATTAAGTGTGACAATTAGGCTACAACCTTCTTAAACTCGTCAGTATATACAGCAAACCTCAAAGATATAGCCCTACCGAAATTGAATAATGATCTATTAAAGCTACAGAAATTGGAAAATTAAAGACAAAAAGATAAGTCACAATTAAGTCCAGAATCTGAGACAACACATTTTAACACATTTTGGATCAACAAACTTAACTACAAATTTCTAAAGACATGTCGATTCCATAAAGATGTACTAAAGGAACCCGACAGCTGAAATAACAATGGAAAACAGCGAGCAATATTTAACCCACTAACATATCATTAAATAAAATAGTTACAGCGCCTGATAGAAACTGTTCTCGGTATGGTCAGGAAGATTACACAGAGCATTGTTTGCTGAATGCCCCGCTGTGAGACCAGTGTGGATAAAAGCAAAGAACCTGATAGCAATATGGCTTGGAAGAAGACTGACACTTGCAACTTCTATCATCCTTTTAAGGAACGTGAAAAATTAACCTCGAAAGAATCCAAAACTATCAACAAAGCAATACCTATGCTTTTCCAGACTTAAGTGCGGAAAAAAAACATTAATTTTTGAGAGCCAACTCAGAGACTTAAACCTTTTGAATTACTAAGCTACAGCGAAAATTAATAAACAAGTATATCCCAAATATTAATGAACACCCTTGTTATATAAAAATTAAAAATTCTTTTTATTAAAAAATACTGTATCTTTATCATGATTTCAGTACTAGTTATTTGTAATAAGCACATTTTTCCAATTTTTCTTTTGGGTTGCGTTTTTTTAATTTACCACAAAAGATATTTATAAAAAAAAAGAAGTGATAGCGAGAAAGAAAGAGTGGGAGTGGAAACAGACAAATGAGAAGGTAATAAAGAAGAACACAACAAAGAAAGCAACAGAAGAAGAATATCAACCGAAAAAACCATAACTACAACAACAAAGCAACTACAACAACATAACAACGACAATAAGGGTAGGAGCATTGGGAGAGAAGAAAGAAGAAGAAGAAGAAGAAGAAGAAGAAGAAGAAGAAGAAGAAGAAGAAGAAGAAGAAGAAGAAGAAGAAGAAGAAGAAGAAGAAGAAGAAGAAGAAGAAGAAGAAGAAGAAGAAGAAGAAGAAGAAGAAGAAGAAGAAGAAAAAGAAGAAGAAGAAGAAGAAGAAGAAGAAGAAGAAGAAGAAGAAGAAGAAAAAAAAAAAGGAAAAAGAAGAAGAAGAAGAAGAAGAAGAAGAAGAAGAAGAAGAAGAAGAAGAAGAAGAAGAAGAAGAAGAAGAAGAAGAAGAAGAAGAAGAAGAAGAAGAAGAAGAAGAAGAAGAAGAAGAAGAAGAAGAAGAAGAAGAAGAAGAAGAAGAAGAAGAAGAAGAAGAAGAAGAAGAAGAAGAAGAAGAAGAAGAAGAAGAAGAAGAAGAAGAAGAAGAAGAAGAAGAAGAAGAAGAAGAAGAAGAAGAAGAAGAAGAAGAAGAAGAAGAAGAAGAAGAAGAAGAAGAAGAAGAAGAAGAAGAAGAAGAAGAAGAAGAAGAAGAAGAAGAAGAAGAAGAAGAAGAAGAAGAAGAAGAAGAAGAAGAAGAAGAAGAAGAAGAAGAAGAAGAAGAAGAAGAAACTTGCTTAGTGCTGATGTTTAGAACAGGCCGGTCTAACTTGAATTTAGACAAAGTTGCCTGCTCGTACCTCGTGATATTCAAATCGAAAATATGTATATGAAGGAAAAATTTGTATTAAAAAAAAAACAACCTCAAAGAGGTGCACTCAGATGGTAAGCAGAAACAGTTCACTGCAACGATATTTTATGGAATTTAGCTCCTTTTAGTTACACGCACTCATACGTCAAAACGGTTGTAATGCCAAGTGAAAAAGATTAGAATCTGGTGCCTTTCATGTAGGAGTGACGCTTGAATTCCAATTTGCAAAACAGATACAGTTCTCATCCTTCCTTCAATCAAGATCAAATAAAAATTTTTGTGGTGTCAAAGTAATTTTATTCAGATTAATTTCATTTGAGACTACATAAAAGAATGCCATTGCAAGACCGTTCATCTCACAGACACAGCTCTGTTGCCTGCAAACAACAAGATAAACACAAAGACCAACTTTATCTAACAACAGTCATGAAGAACCTGTTTTTTATTTGTTTGGCTCTTGCAGTGCTGATAGAAACAACAACAGCCTACACATGTAAGTACAATTTCATTACATAACGCTCGCTAACCTTTTTCTTTCCTTACCTCTTACGCTATAGTATTCTCCATCTGCTTGAGTTCTAAGTAAATATTCCTCCTCCAAATCTTCCTCTGATTATCCTTCCGCCTCTTTCTCTTTCTACCACTTGATAAACCTCTATCTATCCATTTTTCTTTTGATATAACTCCTCTTCTTCTATTTATCATTTTTAATTTTCCACTTTTGCTTCTAATTTCCTCTTCTCAGTCTTCTTCCCCTCCATAATCTACTTTCTCTTCACCTTCGTCTTCCTCCTCCTCCTTCTCCCCCTCCTCCTCCTTCTTCTTCTTCTTCTTCTTCTTCTTCTTCTTCTTCTTCTTCTTCTTCTTCTTCTTCTTCTTCTTCTTCTTCTTCTTCTTCTTCTTCTTCTTCTTCTTCTTCTTCTTCTTCTTCTTCTTCTTCTTCTTCTTCTTCTTCTTCTTCTTCTTCTTCTTTTTCTTTTTTCCTTTTACTCCTCTTCCTTCTCCTTCTACCATTACTACTTCGTCTACTACTACTACTACTACTACTACTACTACTACTACTACTACTACTACTACTACTACTACTACTACTACTACTACTACTACTACTACTACTACTACTACTACTACTACTACTACTACTACTACTACTACTACTACTACTACTACTACTACTACTACTACTACTACTACTACTACTACTACTACTACTACTACTACTACTACTACTACTACTACTACTACTTTTGCACAACTGTATTCATAACTGTTTGTCGTCTTTTATTGATCTTAAAATCCCTGTCAACCAAAATATTTTTAAAATTCTTTTTTTTCTCTCTATTTCTCTCTCTCTCTTTCTCTCTCTCTCTCTCTCTCTCTCTCTCTCTCTCTATCTCTCTCTGTATATATATATATATATATATATATATATATATATATATATATAAAGTTATTTCTAATTTGAAAAACATTGATTTTATTTACATATCTAGACAACAGTTTTTGTGATTATAGATTATAGGTTAATTAATTTTTTTTTTTAAGAAGAAATAACACAAATGACAGATTTTTTTTTAATTTGAAGAAATGGGAAAAAAATATTAGATAATTCGCTTTGCATACATTAATTTCGTCAACTTCAGGCGTTTTTACTTCTTTTTTTATTTTTTTTTCGTTTTCTAGTTGTTTTTTTTTATTTTATTTTGTGTGTGTGGTTTCTTTTTTATTTTTTATTTATTTATTTTTTTTTTTTTTGGGGGGGAGGGGATACCGGCTATTCTTTTATCGTGTTGTTATATTCTTTTCCGCCATTACTTTGAATTATTGGGTTAATAATTTAAATCATCTAATTGTCAACCTCTTTGGGTTTTTTTTCCAGTTTGCGCTGTGGGTAGGGCATGCTGGGGTAAATCATTCAAACTGTGGTCGCCCGGCGGCTCTCTGTGCTGCGCTAACCAACGCCTGTATCCCACTAAAAGGAGAGTCGGGTGCATTTGTGTATCCAAGTCGGAGGTACGTATTGAGTTTCCGAATTTTTAAACATTTCAAAATTTAAGGTATCTTTTTAAGAGCATTATAAGATAGAATAAAAAAAAATAACTGGCCTAGTCATTATAAATTATAAGCGTAACTGTCGACTGAAAGGCAGGAAGGTTAAAGTTTTCTCCCTTGCGAGATCTTAGCTTAATGGAAATAAAGTTGAGGAAGACACAACCCCTCTGGCATTAACTATCCGCATATTGGTTTCAAAACACGCACTTCTATAATGTTCTGAATTGATCATTTGAGACAGAGCATAAAGTCGGTTGCGTTTCAGCCCACAGTAACTTATGAATTCACCCCAAACAAGTTGATTAAAAGGGGACAGCAAGTATGCGGGACTCCAAGTGATCTTTATTCTTCTTTGTAGTCTAAGGAAACTGATTGCTGTCGTTCAGCAAAAAAAAAGGTTGAGTTTGGGTTGTTTTTTGTGAATAGACATTTTAGTTCAAATTATTAGGAGTTGGCGGTTTCTTGCATCTTTGATATAGGACATACAGATGATATAAAAATGCGCAAAAGCTTTTTGCTCCTGAACTAGCCTTTAGCAACTCTTTGTTAAAACTAGTTGAGACGTTATTTTTCTTTTAAATTTTAAACAGAACATTATCTTTACATAAAATACTTCAAATTGCTTTACTGACCGTTAAGCTCATAAAAAATGTTTATTGTGACAAGTGCTAAATATTTTGCTTGTGCTTACTTTGCTAATTTTTTTTTAGAGAGATCTATATGTCAAGGGAATTAGGATATTTTAACTACTTAAGAACCGTAGCTTTTGCATAATTAATCTTGGATTTCTCTTCATTTTATTTTTGCTTTAACCTCTAGTGGTGCAAGGATAATGGTTGGCTGTGTCGATATATAGGCTGATCATCATAGAGACAAAGCCGCGGCATCTGAGGTAACGAAATGTTTTACCAATAATTGTTTATATTATAATGTTAAGATAGGAGTAGGGAGGACGGTACAGATATAGAATGGACAGTAATGACGTACGGAAAACTTATCGTGGTTTTCATAAATTTCGACATTTGCTACGCTTTTGGATTGATCATGTACGCGGTCAGAGACCAGGTCTTAAACACTTTTCCTTTTAAGTTCAAGATGTCCGACGATTAAAGACAAAAGTTCTAAGATATTAAAACAAACTTCAAGCAATGAGATGTTAACTTGAGGCCTTTTACGACAAAGCTTTTACTTTACTTCTATCCTATCTACGACGTCATCTAAGGAGTTGGTTGGAATAACTGAATGTTACACTAGTACTAATTTAAGTTCACACAATGGGATTATTGGCCTGTGATAAGATCCCCTCGCCCTTGATCGATACTTTTACTGTTACTTATCATATTTCATGATTGTTATACTCCGTGTGAAAGCTGTACTTGACAGTAGTACTTGTCAAAGTAATGTGTTTGAAACATTGTGTGCACAACCAGAATTAAGACAACTCTAAAAGACTTGGAATATCCGCGTGTGGTCCTTTATTAAAAGATCTGACAAAAACTAGATTTGATTTTTTTAAGCGGTAAGTCATTTTCCTATGGTCAAATTAAGATAGAGCAGGCTTGAAACCCAAAAGCCAAAAACAGCAGATTCCATCTTAAACATCACCAGTAGTCGTGACTTGACTCGCATCGTTTGCCTTGAGCATATCCTCCTCGTCAGAGTAGAACATCACTGCACTCTCTGTAAAATCTTGACAATTGACAGAGTAAAAACATTTGTATGAGCAGACTTTGTCCATCCACTTGCACTAAAATTGTTTTTGTTTCATGTTGTTTGTTTTAGAAACGGATGTATATTTCTCACACGGATTTTTTTTTAAATTCCTGATTTGCATTAAATTGCGTTGCGCAAAAAGACAAAAACACAGTAAAGTTAGATATAGAGCGTCATTGCGTTATTCCTTTGTTCATTGGTAAAGAAACAAAATATGTAGCTTGACGAACGATGTGGAGAGCGAGAATGTTTTCCCTTAAATAAAAATGAAAGAAAAGCTTGCTTGTTTTCCATGCAATAGTTCGAAAGGTTTTTACCATTTTTGTCCAACATCCAGTCCTGAACGGATTCATACGATCAAATAATTCATTATGGATATACAGCGTCATCATTTCATTGATTATATTATTGCCGCATTCAAGTTACAAATTAATGAGATTTCAAAACTAGTCAGGCCACTTTAGAAGTTTGTAAAGCATAGGATTTTTATGTACCGTTATTTTTTTCTTTACACGTAAATTACATGTATCTCGTTTATTTTCAGATTCTACAGAGGCAGCTAAGCTTGCTCTGATTCTAATCTCGCGATGATATTACCGGACTGCAAAAGTGATCTGAAATACGAATGAAAAATAAATAAACATTTTCTGCTGCATCAAGTTGTGAAAAATTTCTTGACTGAATTATTTGCATAGTAACG
This sequence comes from Elysia crispata, assembly GCA_033675545.1. NCBI lineage: Eukaryota > Metazoa > Mollusca > Gastropoda > Plakobranchidae > Elysia > Elysia crispata. The sequence continues at coordinate 144,178 of JAWDGP010006226.1, read as the reverse complement.
TATTAAGACAGTTTTATAAAAAGCATTTTATTAGTCTGAAGAAATTAACAGGTGATGGATAGATTAAGAAAAGATATATCTAATCATGAAAATCAAGCCTTAATAGACAGGGAAAGCTACTCTGTTCAGGGAAAGCAACTTGTTCAGAAAACAATCTAATGTAATCTTGACCTGTGGCTCAAGCCTTCTTTAGAAAAAGATTGGTGGTGGATATCCAACCAAAACAGCCAATTATTATTAAACAGCGTTGCCGTCAACCTCTTTTGATCGCGTTCGCTGGGTGATCACTAGACATGCTCACCACTTCCCTTCATTTGAGCTGCTTTTAAAATCATGACACTCGTTTTTCTTGTTTGTTTTTTTTCCTTTTTTTTCTATCTCTCAATCATTCATTTTGTGTATAAGAAATCTTCTTCGTCTTATTAAATTAGGACTTAAACACTCGGTGGTGCTAAGGGCTTTAGAAGATTGACAACCATTTTTGGGGAGGGGGCGACAAAAGAATAAAAATGGAGAGAAAAGAGCAGAAACAAGACAGAGACGTGAGAAAGTTGAAGGAGATGACAAGAGTATGAGAGAGAAAACAAGAGAAATACCGATATTTTGGTGAGTGAGAGAGAAAGTGAGAAAAAGTGGAAGAAGAAAAAACGAAATAGTATAAGAAAAAATAACACCGGCTATAGACAACAACAACAGTAATCAGTATGAGGATGAGGAGAAGGAGAAGTAGAAGCAGCGGAAGAAGAAAAACAACATAAAAAAACGTCCAACTACAACAGCAAAAAACCAATTAAGGTAAGAGAACAGTTTATCTTGGAAAATTGAACTCTGTTGCTGACCATATCCTAGATGTCCGGAAACAAACGTAACCAGAACATGGTTGAGATGTTCAAGACTTGAATGAAATGTCAGAGCGTGGGAGATAGCTGGAGAGAACAGCATCCAACAGAGGAAATTGTTCACTTGAAGAAGCGGACACGCCGGTCGACGCTTGGACAACATCCCACTCGATCCGACCTCAGAAAGTAAAGCATAATAAACGTTGGTTTCTCAAATGGTCGAGCGGTTACATACACTTTATCTCTGTAAGCAAGATATAGGGAAAGATCCTATTGTAAGCTAAAAACTAAATTTCTAAAGCAGGACAACTAGTAGTTTGAAAATCAACAATTTTTTACTAACTGAGAACGATCACACTTAGACCCCCTGCATAAACCTTAAGTCCCACAAGCAATGAGAGTTGAGGAAAGCTGAAAAAGGCATAAGCCAACATTACAACAAAACAACGCAAACAAAAACGTATACTGAGTCCCATGCCTTTAGAAAAACCGTAGAAGCAATCAGTAAAAAAATTTGTGCAAAATAAAAAAAGCTATTTAAGAAGAAAAATTAAAGCTACAAAAGGAACTGGAATTGATGGAAATGGAAAAAAATGAAAACGAAAGGAGCTCAAATCAGAGCTGAAAAAAATAGATAAAGAAGGGTGGAAGTAACAAAGTGTTTCCAAACCTGGAAAAGTGTAGGGCTGCGATTAACACTATCAACCGCTTAGTTAAAAGAGATGGAGAAATAATGATCGACGATTCTGAGGTCATTGAAGAAATTAAGAATTACCATGAAGAATCATACAAAGAAGATAATTAGGTAGAGACGATAAAACAAACGTATTTTCAAAGAACTTACAATTTCTCACTTTAACAGCCGAGCAAAGACATCTTAGTTAGGCGATCAACACAGAACACGAAATAAAGGAAAATTGAAAACCATGAAAAATGGATCTTCGCCAGGTCAAGACGGCTTGCCGGCGGAACCGTACACATTCTTTTGGCATGACATAATATGGATATGGATACTCTGCATAACGGCGAATGAACAAAATGTTATTCCACTTTCTGTGGAAATTTATTAAGTGTGACAATTAGGCTACAACCTTCTTAAACTCGTCAGTATATACAGCAAACCTCAAAGATATAGCCCTACCGAAATTGAATAATGATCTATTAAAGCTACAGAAATTGGAAAATTAAAGACAAAAAGATAAGTCACAACTAAGTCCAGAATCTGAGACAACACATTTTAACACATTTTGGATCAACAAACTTAACTACAAATTTCTAAAGACATGTCAATTCCATAAAGATGTACTAAAGGAACCCGACAGCTGAAATAACAATGGAAAACAGCGAGCAATATTCAACCCACTAACATATCATTAAATAAAATAGTTACAGCGCCTGATAGAAACTGTTCTCGGTATGGTCAGGAAGATTACACAGAGCATTGTTTGCTGAATGCCCCGCTGTGAGACCAGTGTGGATAAAAGCAAAGAATCTGATAGCAATATGGCTTGGAAGAAGACTGACACTTGCAACTTCTATCAACCTTTTTGGAACGCGAAAAATTAACCTCGAAAGAATCCAAAACTATCAACTTAGCTATACTTATGCTTTTCCAGACTGAAGTGCGGAAAAAAACATTAATTTTTGAGAGCCAACTCAGAGACTTAAACCTTTTGAATTACTAAGCTACAGCGGACATTAATACTCATGTATATCTAAAATATAAATGAACACCCTTAATATAGAGAAATTATAAATTCTTTTTATTGAAAAATACTGTATTTTTATCATGGTTTCCGTCTTAGTTATCTCTGATAAGCACATTTTTTTCAATTTTTATTTTCGGTTGGGTTTTTTTAAATTTACCACAAAAGATATTTGTGAAAAAGTGATAGAGAAAAAAAAAGAGTGGGAGTGGAAACGGAAGAAGGAGAAGGTAATAAAGAAGAAAAGAACAAAGAAACGAACAGAAGAAAAAGAATATAAACTAAAAAAAAACATAACTACAACAAAAAAGCAACTACAGAAACATAACAAGGATAATAAGGGTAGGAGGATTCTTCTTCTTCTTCTTCTTCTTCTTCTTCTTCTTCTTCTTCTTCTTCTTCTTCTTCTTCTTCTTCTTCTTCTTCTTCTTCTTCTTCTTCTTCTTCTTCTTCTTCTTCTTCTTCTTCTTCTTCTTCTTCTTCTTCTTCTTCTTCTTCTTCTTCTTCTTCTTCTTCTTCTTTTTCCCCTTTACTCCTCTTCCTTCTCCATCTACAATTAATACTTCGTCTACTACTACTACTTTTACTACTACTACTACTACTACTACTACTACTACTACTACTACTACTACTACTACTACTACTACTACTACTACTACTACTACTATTGCTGCTGCTGCTGTTGCAGTTACTACTACTACTACTACTACTACTACTATTGCTGCTGCTGCTGTTGCTGTTGCTGTTACTACTACTACTACTACTACTACTACTACTACTACTACTACTGCTGCTGCTGCTGCTGTTGCTGTTACTACTACTACTACTACTACTACTACTACTACTACTACTACTACTACTACTACTACTACTACTACTACTACTACAACTACTGCTATAACTGCTGCAGCTGCTGTTGCTGTTACTACTACTACTACTACTACTACTACTACTACTACTACTACTACTACTACTACTACTACTACTACTACTACTTCTATTGCTGCTGCTGCTGTTGCTGTTACTACAACTACTACTACTACTACTACTACTACTACTACTACTACTACTACTACTACTACTACTACTACTACTACTACTACTACTACTACTACTATTACTGCTGCTGCTTTTGCACAACTGTATTCATAACTGTTTGTCGTCATTTATTGATCTTAAAATCCCTGTCAACCAAAATATTTTTTAAATGCTTATTCTCTCTCTCTCTCTCTCTCTCTCTCTCTCTCTCTCTCTCTCTCTCTCTCTCTCTCTCTCTCTCTCTCTCTCTCTCTCTCTCTCTCTCTCTATATATATATATATATATATATATATATAAAGTCATTTCTAATTTGAAAAACACTGAAATTTTTTTACATATCTAGACAACAGGTTTTTTTTTTATTATAGATTATAGGTTAATTAATTATTTTTTTTGTTTTTAAGAAAAAAGTAATAGAAATGACAGATTTTTTTTTAATTGAAAGAAATGGAAAAAAAATATTAGATTATTCGCTTTGCATACGTTTATTTCGTCCACTTCAGGTGTTTTTACTTCTTTTTTATTTTTTTTTTTCGTTTTCTAGTTTGTTTTTTTTTATTTTGTGTGTGTGTGGGTTTTTTTTTGGGGGGGAGGAGGGGATACCGGCTATTCTTTTATCGTGTTGTTATATTTTTTTCCGCCATTACTTTGAATTATTGGGTTAATAATTTAAATCATCTAATTGTCAACCTCTTTGTTTTTTTTCCAGTTTGCGCTATGGGTAGGGCATGGGGTAAATCATTCAAACTGTGGTCGCCCGGCAGCTCTCTGTGCTGCGCTAACCAACGCCTGTATCCCACTAAAAGGAGAGTCGGGTGCATTTGTGTATCCAAGTCGAAGGTACGCATTGAGTTTCCAAATTTTTAAACATTTAAAAATTTAAGGTATCTTTTTAAGAGCATTATAAGATAGAATAAAAAAAAAATAACTGGCCTAGTCATTATAAATTATAAGCGTAACTGTCGACTGAAAGGCAGGAAGGTTAAAGTTTTCTCCCTTGCGAGATCTTAGCTTAATGGAAATAAAGTTGAGGAAGACACAACCCCTCTGGCATTAACTATCCACATATTGGTTTCAAAACACGCACTTCTATAATGTTCTGAATTGATCATTTGAGACAGAGCATAAAGTCGGTTGCGTTTCAGCCCACAGTAACTTATGAATTCACCCCACACAAGTTGATTAAAAGGGGACAGCAAGTATGCGGGACTCCAAGTGATCTTTATTCTTCTTTGTTGTCTAAGGAAACTGATTGCTGTCGTTCAGCAAAAAAAAAGGTTGAGTTTGGGTGGTTTTTTTTTTGTGAATAGTCATTTTAGTTCAAATTATTAGGAGTTGGCGGTTTCTTGCATCTTTGATATAGGACATACAGATGATATAAAAATGCGCAAAAGCTTTTTTTGCTCCTGAACTAGCCTTTAGCAACTCTTTGTTAAAACTAGTTGAGACGTTATTTTTCTTTTAAATTTTAAACAGAACATTATTTTTATATAAAATACTTCAAATTGCTTTACTGACCGTTTAGCTCATAAAAAATTTTATTGTGACAAGTGCTAAATATTTTGCTTGTGCTTACTTTGCTAATTTTTTTTTGGAGAGATCTACATGTCAAGGGAATTAGGATATTTTAACTACTTAAGAACCGTAGCTTTTGCATAATTAATCTTGCATTTCTCTTCATTTTATTTTTGCTTTAACCTCTAGTGGTCCAAGGATAATGGTTGGCTGTGACGATATATAGGCTGATCATCATAGAGACAAAGCCGCGGCATCTGAGGTAACGAAATGTTTAACCAATAATTCTATATATTATAATGTTAAGATAAAAGTAGGGAGGGACGGTACAGATATAAGATGGACAGTAACGACGGCACGGAAGACTTATCATGGTTTTCACAATTTTCAACATTTGCAACGCTTTTGGATTGATCATCTACGCGTTCAGAGACCAGGTCTTAAACACTTTTCCTATTAACTTCAAGATGTTCGACGATTATAGATAAAAGTTCTAAGATATTAAAACAAACTTCAAGCAATGACATGTTAACTTGAAGCCTTTTACGACAAAGCTTTTACTTTACTTCTATCCTATCTACGACGTCATCTAAGGAGTTGGTTGGAATAACTGAATGTTACACTAGTACTAATTTAAGTTCACACAATGGGATTATTGGCCTGTGATAAGATCCCCTCGCCCTTGATCGATACTTTTACTGTTACTTATCATATTTCATGATTGTTATACTCCGTGTGAAAGCTGTACTTGACAGTAGTACTTGTCAAAGTAATGTGTTTGAAACATTGTGTGCACAACCAGAATTAAGACAACTCTAAAAGACTTGGAATATCCGCGTGTGGTCCTTTATTAAAAGATCTGACAAAAACTAGATTTGATTTTTTTAAGCGGTAAGTCATTTTCCTATGGTCAAATTAAGATAAAGATTTTTGAAACCCAAAAGACAAATACAGCAGATTCCATCTTAAACATCACTAGTAGTCGTGACTTGACTCGCATCGTTTGCCTTGAGCATATCCTCCTCGTCAGAGTAGAACACCACTCTCTGTAAAATCTTGACAATTGACAGAGTAAAAACATTTGTATGAGCAGACTTTGTCCATCCACTTGCACTAAAATTGTTTTTGTTTCATGTTGTTTGTTTTAGAAACGGATGTAAATTTCTCACACTGATTTTTTAAACATTTTTTGTCTTAACAATTCAGTTGCATTTAAAAAAATTCCTGATTTGCATGCAAATTCTGTTGCGCAAAAAGAAAAAAAAACTCGGTAAGGTTTGATATAGAGCGTCATTGCGTTATTCCTTTGTTCATTGGTAAAGAAACAAAATATGTAGCTTGACGAAAGATGTGGAGAGAGAGTATGTTTTCCCTTAAATACAAATGAAAGAAAAGCTTGCTTGTTTTCCATGCAATAGTTCGAAAGGTTTTTACCATTTTTGTCCAACATCCAGTCCTGAACGGATTCATACGATCAAATAATTCATTATGGATATGCAGCGTCATCAGTTGATTGATTATATTATTGCCGCATTCAAGTTACAAATTAATGAGATTTCAAAACTAGTCAGGCCACTTTAGAAGTTTGTAAAGCAAAGGTTTTTATATACCGTTTTTTTTTTATTCTTTGCACGTAAATTACATTTATCTCGTTTATTTTCAGATTCTACAGAGGCAGCTAAGCTTGCTTTGATTCTAATCTCGCGATAATATTACGGGACTGCAAAAGTGATCTGAAATACGAATGAAAAATAAATAAACATTATCTGCTGCATCAAGTTGTGAAATTTCTTGACTGATTTATTTACACAGTAACGTTTTAAGACAATTTTATAAAAAGCCTTTTATTAGTCTAAAGAAATAAAAAGGTGATGGATAGATAAAGAATAATATAAAAATTTATTTGTTGCTTAATTATCCCTCATGAAAATCAAGCCTTAATAGACAGGGAAAGCAAACTTCTTCAGAAAACAATCTAACCAAAGAGCCAATTCTTATTAAACAGCGTTACCGTCAACCTCTTTTGATTGCGTTTGCTGGGTGATCACTAGACATGCTCACCACTTCCCTTCATTTGAGCAGCTGTTCAAATCATGACACTCGTTTCTTGTTGTTTTTTTTTCCTTTTTTTCTATCTCTCATTCATTCATTCTGTGTATAAGAAGTCTTCTTCGTCTTATTGAAACGGCTATTATCAGATAAGGACTAAAACACTCGGTGGTGCTAAGGGCTTTAGAAGATTGACAACCATGAACTTTAACACTCGGTGGTGCTAAGGGCTTTAGAAGCTTGACAACCATGAAATTTAACACTCGGTGGTGCTAAGGGCTTTAGAAGATTGACAACCATGTACTTAAACACTCGGTGGTGCTAGGAGCTTTAGAAGATTGACAACCATGAACTTTAAAGTATCTTGGATCATGCTGATCAGGGAGCACAAAACAATATATAGTTTGCTGGTTTCGTTTAAAAGCCTCAAACCTATAATATAGCCGGTGGTAAGAACTGGCCATATACTGGCTCGAGTTTAAGTGACATTTTGAAACATTGTGACAGCAAGAACGCGTAGGCACCGAAATATATTAACTATATATATATATATATATATATATATATATATATATATATACACGCAAAGAGAGAGAGAGAGAGAGAGATAGATAGAGAGAGAGAGAGAGAGAGAGAGGGACTGAGATTTTTTTTTTTATTTTGGGGGAGGGGGCGACAGAAGAATAAAAATGGAGAGAGAAGAGCAGAAAGAAGACAGAGACGTGAGAATGTTAAACGAGAAGACAAGAGTATGAGAGATAAAACAAGAGAAATGCCGATATTTTGGTGAGTGAGAGAGAAAGTGAGAAGAAGAGGAAGAAGAAAAAGAAGAAAAAGAAGAAAAAACGAAATAGTATAAGAAAAAAGAAGAACACCGACAATAAACAACAACAACAGTAATCAGTATGAGCATAAGAGGAGGAGGAGTAGAAACAGCGGAAGAAGAAAAAACAACATTAAAAAAATCCAACTACAACAGCAAAAAACCAATTAAGGTAAGAGAACAGTTTATCTTGGAAAATTGAACTCTGTTGCTGACCATATCCTAGATGTCCGGAAACAAACGTAACCAGAACATAGTTGAGATGTTCAAGACTTGAATGAAATGTCAGAGCGTGGGAGATAGCTGGAGAGAACAGCATCCAACAGAGGAAATTGTTCACTTGAAGAAGCGGGCACGCCGGTCGACGCTTGGACAACATCCCACTCGATCTGACCTCAGAAAGTAAAGCATAATAAACGTTGGTTTCTCAAATGGTCGAGCGGTTACGTACACTTTATCTCTGTAAGCAAGATATAGGGGAAGATCCTATTGTAAGCTAAAAACTAAATTTCTAAAGCAGGACAACTAGTATTTTGAAAATAAACATTTTTTTAAATCACTGAGAATGATTCCACTTAGACCCCCCCGCCTCCATTGCATGAACCTAAAGTCCCACATGCAATGGGAGTTGAGAAAAGCTGAAAAAGGCATAAGCCAAAATTACAACAAAACAACGCAAACAAAAACCTATACTGAGTCCCATGCTTTTAGAAGTACCCTAGAAGCAATCATTAAAAAATTTGTGAAAAATAATTAAAAAAAAAGCTATTCAAGGAGAAAAATTAAAGGTACAAAAGACACTGAAATTGTTGGAAATGGAAAAAATGAAAACGAAAGGAGCTCAAATCCGAGCTGAAAAAAGATGGATAAGGAATCGTGGGGAAAAACAAACTGTTTCCACACCTGGAAAAGTGTAGGGCTGCGAAAAACAATATTAACCGTTTATTTAAAAGAAATGGAGAAATAAGAACCGATGATTCTGAGGTCATTGAAGAAATTTAAAATTACCATGAAGATACAAAGAAGATAATTAGGTAGAGACGATAAAACAAACGTATTTTCAAAGAACTTACAATTTCTCACTTTAACAGCCGAGCAAAGACATCTTATTTAGGCGAACGAAACAGAACACGAAATAAAGGAAAATTGAAAATCATGAAAAATGGATCTTCGCCAGGTTCAGACGGCTTGCCGGCGGAACCGTACACATTCTTTTGGCATGACATAATATGGATATGGATATGGATGCTGTGCATTACAGCCAATGGACAAAATGTTATTTCAATTGCTGTGGAAATGTATCAAGTGTGACAATTAGGCTACAACCTTCTTAAACTCGTCAGTACATACAGCAAACCTCAGATATATATCCCTACCGAAATTGAATAATTATCTATTTAAAGGTACAGAAATTGGAAAATTAAAGACAAAAAGATAAGTTACAACTAATTCCAGAATCTGAGACAACACATTTTAACACATTTTGGATCAACAAACTTAACTACAAATTTCTAAAGACATGTCAATTCCATAAAGATGTACTAAAGGAACCCGACAGCTGAAATAACAATGGAAAACAGCGAGCAATATTTAACCCACTAACATATCATTAAATAAAATAGTTACAGCGCCTGATAGAAACTGTTCTCGGTATGGTCAGGAAGATTACACAGAGCATTGTTTGCTGAATGCCCCGCTGTGAGACCAGTGTGGATAAAAGCAAAGAATCTGATAGCAATATGGCTTGGAAGAAGACTGACACTTGCAACTTCTATCATCCTTTTAAGGAACGTGAAAAATTAACCTCGAAAGAATCCAAAACTATCAACTTAGCTATACTTATGCTTTTCCAGACTTAAATACGGAAAAATAACATTAATTTTTTAGAGCAATTTCAGAGACTTAAACCTTTTGAATTACTAAGCTACAGCGGACATTAATCAACAAGTATATCCCTAATATAAATGAACACCTTTGGTATATAGAAATAATAAATTCTTTTTATTGAAAAATATTGTATTTTTATCATGGTTTCGGCCTTAGTTATCTGTAATAAGCACATTTTTTCACTTTTTGTTTTGGGTTGGGTTAATTTTTAATTTACCATAAAAGATATTTATTAAAAAAAAAAGCGATAGCGAGAAAGAAAGAGTGGGAGCGGGAACAGAAGAAGGAGAAGGTAATAAAGAAGGAAAGAACAAAGAAAGCAACAGAAGAAGAAGAATATCAACTGAAAAAACCATAACTACAACAACAAAGCAACTACAACAACAAAACAAGGATAATAACGGTAGGAGGATTGGGAGAGAAGGAAGAAGAAGAAGAAGAAGAAGAAGAAGAAGAAGAAGAAGAAGAAGAAGAAGAAGAAGAAGAAGAAGAAGAAGAAGAAGAAGAAGAAGAAGAAGAAGAAGAAGAAGAAGAAGAAGAAGAAGAAGAAGAAGAAGAAGAAGAAGAAGAAGAAGAAGAAGAAGAAGAAGAAGAAGAAGAAGAAGAAGAAGAAGAAGAAGAAGAAGAAGAAGAAGAAGAAGAAGAAGAAGAAGAAGAAGAAGAAGAAGAAGAAGAAGAAGAAGAAGAAGAAGAAGAAGAAGAAGAAGAAGAAGAAGAAGAAGAAGAAGAAGAAGAAGAAGAAGAAGAAGAAGAAGAAGAAGAAGAAGAAGAAGAAGAAGAAGAAGAAGAAGAAGAAGAAGAAGAAGAAGAGAAAGAATAGGAAGAAGGAGGAGAAGAAGAAGAAGAAGAAGAAGAAGAAGAAGAAGAAGAAGAAGAAGAAGAAGAAGAAGAAGAAGAAGAAGAAGAAGAAGAAGAAGAAGAAGAAGAAGAAGAAGAAGAAGAAGAAGAAGAAGAAGAAGAAGAAGAAGAACAAGAAGAAGAACAAGAAGAACAAGAAGAAGAAAAAGAAGAAGAGGAAGAAGATCAAGAACAAGAACAAGAAAGGTAACAAGAAGAAGAACAAAAACAAGAAGAACAAGAACAAGAACAGGAACAAGAAAGAGAAGAAAGAAGAAAAGAAAGAGGAAGGAGAGACGTCAACCAGCTAGTTTAGTGTGAGTGTTTAGAACAGGCCGTCCTAACTTGAATTTAGACAAAGTTGCAGCCATTTACCTAGTTGTTTCAGTTCGAAAAAAATCTGGATGAAAGATAAAAAATTATTGAAAAAAGAAAATTCAAAGAGGAGCGTTTAGATGATTGGCAGAAACAAATGACTGAAACGAAAATTTATTAAATTTAGTGACTTGTAGTCAGACGCGCTCATACTTGAAAGCAATTCTAATGCAAAGTGAAACAGATTAGAATCTTGTGCCTTTCATGTAGAAGCGACGCTTCGATTTCAATTTGCAAGTTAGATACATTATTTATCTTTCCTTCAACCAAGATCAAATAAAAATTTTTGTGGTGTCAAAGCAACGATATTAATATTATTTTCATAGAAGACTGCATAAAAGAGTGTCATTACAAGACGGTTCATCCCACATTGACAGCTCTACTGCCTGCAAACAGAAGATGAAAGATAAAGTTTTATTTTTAAAAAAAACCTCAAAGACGACCACTCAGATGGTTTGCAGCAATAAATGACTGACACGAAAATTTATGGAATTTGGTGCCTTGTAGTCACACTTGTTCATACATCGATACAATTCTGATGCCAAGCGAAACAGATTAGAATCTTGTACCTTTACAAGACGGTTCATCTCACAGACACAGCTCTGTTG
>JAWDGP010006226.1:0-127500 GCA_033675545.1 Elysia crispata | reverse complement strand
CCAAGTAGCCAGTAATAAGTAATTCGCGTCAACTTTTCTTTAGAAAAAATTTGTTTTTGGACATCCAACCAAGCAGCCAATAATTAGTAAATAGCGTCAAGTTTTCTTCAGAAAAATGTTTTTCTGAACATCCAACCAAGCAGCCAATAATTAGTAAATAGCGTCAAGTTTTCTTTAGAAAAAATGTTTTTCTGAACATCCAACCAAACAGCCAATAATTAGTAAATAGCATCAAGTTTTTCTTTAAAAAAATGTTTTTCTGAACATCCAACCAAGCAGCCAATAATTAATAAAATAGCGTCAAGTTTTCTTTAGAAAAAATGTTTTTCTGAACATTCAACCAAGCAGCCAATAATAAGTATATAGCGTCAAGTTTTCTTTAGAAAAAATGTGTTTGTGGACATCCAACCAAGCAGCCAGTAATAAGTATATAGCGTCAAGTTTTCTTTAGAAAAAATGTGTTTGTGGACATCCAACCAAGCAGCCAATAATTAGTAAATAGCGTCAAGTTTTCTTTAGAAAAAATGTTTTTCTGAACATCCAACCAAACAGCCAATAATTAATAAATAGGGTCAAGTTTTCTTTAGAAAAAATTTGTTTGTGGACATCCAACCAAGCAGTCAATAATTAGTAAATAGCATCAAGTTTTCCTTTAAAAAAATGTTTTTCTGAACATCCAACCAAGCAGCCAATAATTAATAAAATAGCGTCAAGTTTTCTTTAGAAAAAATGTTTTTCTGAACATTCAACCAAGCAGACAATAATAAGTATACAGCGTCAAGTTTTCTTTAGAAAAAATGTGTTTGTGGACATTCAACCAAGTAGCCAGTAATAAGTAATTCGCGTCAACTTTTCTTTAGAAAAAATTTGTTTTTGGACATCCAACCAAGCAGCCAATAATTAGTAAATAGCGTCAAAATTTCTTCAGAAAAATGTTTTTCTGAACATCCAACCAAGCAGACAATAATAAGTATACAGCGTCAAGTTTTCTTTAGAAAAAATGTGTTTGTGGACATCCAGCCAAGCAGCCGGTAATTAGTAAATAGCGTTGTTTCCTTTGGAAAAAAATGTGTTTATGGACATCCAACCAAGCAGCCAATAATTAGTAAATAGCGTCAAGTTTTCTTTACAAAAAAAAATTGTTTTTGGACATCCAACCAAGAAGCAAATAATTAGTAAATAGCGTCTAGTTTTCTTTAGAAAAAATGTGGTTGCGGACATCCAAACAAGCAGCCAATAATTAGTAAATAGCGTCTAGTTTTCTTTAGAAAAAATGTTTTTCTGAACATCCAACCAAGCAGCCAATAATTAGTAAATAGCGTCAAGTTTTCTTTAGAAAAAATGTGTTTGTGGACATCCAACCAAGCAGCCAATAATTAGTAAATAGCGTCAAGTTTTCTTTAGAAAAAATGTGTTTGTGGACATCCAGCCAAGCAGCCGGTAATTAGTAAATAGCGTTAAGTTTTCTTTAGAAAAAAAATTGTTTGTGGACATCCAACCAAGCAGCCAATAATTAGTAAATAGCGTCTAGTTTTCTTTAGAAAAAATGTGGTTGCGGACATCCAACCAAGAAGCCAATAATTAGTAAATAGCGTCTAGTTTTCTTTAGAAATAAATGTGTTTGTGGACATCCAACCAAGCAGCCAATAATAAGTAAATAGCGTGAAGTTTTCTTTGGAAAAAATATGTTTCTGAACATCCAACCAAGCAGCCAATAATTAGTAAATAGCGTCAAGTTTTCTTTAGAAAAAATGTTTTTCTGAACATCCAACCAAGCAGCCAATAATTAGTAAATAGCGTCAAGTTTTCTTTAGAAAAAAAAATGTGTGTGTGTGGACATCCAACCAAGCAGCTAATAGTTTGTTATAAAGTTCTCGTTAACGACCATTAATCGGGTAGGCGGGGTGGTCAATATGCGCGCCTCCCATTTCCCTCCATTCTGAAAATCTTTTTCAAAGTTTTCTTTGAGTAGTTGTTGAAATCATGACACTCGTTGTTTTTTTTTAACCTATCTTTCAATAATCCATTCGGTGTATAAGAAAGCTTCATCGTCTTATTGAAACAATCGCTTATCAGATAAGGCCTCATAAACATGGCAGCGCAATTCCTCCAGCCCTTGGCCCTCGCTATGGGCTTTCGAAGATTGACAGCCATGCATTATAAAGTATCTTGGGTCATGCTGATCAGGGAGCACAAATCAACATGTATTTCGGTACATTCGTTAAAAAGAGCTTGAAAATATAATAGCAGGATTTCAAAGGTTTATTTTGTAACCTCAAACTTATAAAACATATTGGTGGTAATACAGTCCATAAACAAGCTTGTGTTTAAATAACATTTTGTAGCATTATGACGGCAATAATGCGTATGGAGAGAGAGAGAGAGAGAGAGAGAGAGAGAGAGAGAGAGAGAGAGAGAGAGAGAGAAATAGTTATAGAAATATATATATATATATATTTTTTTTTTTTTTGGGGGGGGGGGGGGGCGGAAGAGTCAAAGAACAGAAAAGAAAAAAAGGAGAGAAAGGGAGCAGAGATCGAAAAAAAAATTGAGAGAGAAGAGTAATAACAAGACAGAGACGTGAGAAAGAGAATGGGAGAAAAGAACTAAAGAAAGATAGATAAATTTGTGTGTGTGAGAGAAAGAGAGACTTTTATAAAGAAAAAATTAACTTTTTACAGACAAATTTCTCGAGTAGTGTTTTAGAAAGAGGATATAATTTATAAAATAAAATTCATTTTTTTCCAATTTGATGATGAAAATAAAAAATTTTACTTTACAAAATTAGTAAAGGTAAGATGAAACGGAGTTATGCGCGGCCAAGAAACTGCTTCAAGATTAGCCTCCGTATTCTTTAAAAAAAAACTGTTCTCTCAAAATACGGCGCTCCAAACTCAGTGAGCATTTTGTATAAATTTCCATCATCTTTAATTCATGAGTTAAGTAAAATATTACATTAGGCGTGTACATAAATAACTATGAATTTTTAAAAAAACCATGATATAACTGAAATAAAAGCTGTCACCAATTAAAGCAACTTAAGTTAGTATTACATATTTGTAACCGCTGATATTGAAAATCCATTTAATTTCCTAGAGCAAGCCCAACAAACACAAAAAGAGTCATACAATTTTAAAGACGAAACCAGAAAGAATTTGCCGGAACCAGTTTTATAATTATTTGAAACAATATATAGGATGGATTGAATACCAAAAAAAAAAAAAATCAAAGAAAACAAAATTATTTCTCACATCAGGAGAAATATATGAAAAAGGATATTCCTTAATTGTTATTCAGGTGCCTACAAGATTTTCCAATTCTCAGAGAGATGAATTAGAGGTGAAGGTTTCTCTCTTGTCATGACAATTTTATCAATTTGGAGGTGGAGAATCAGCTTTGACAGTTTTCTATATCAGCTAAGTATTATGAAGGTGATACATACTATAATCAGCGCCATTGTAGCTTTTTAGTGACGATATGGCGCTGGATCTACTGGGACCATTTTGTTCTGTAACACCGGATCAGTGGTTTTTGCATTAGTAGTTTTGATATTTGTAAAATGAAAATAAAAATTAATGTATTAGCCTAACTTTTGAATCATAAAAAGAATTTTTTTAAAATTTGCAACCCTTCTTTTTATGAATTTTTTTCGCACGAGCGTTTCATTAAACTTAAATTTTTAAAATACTAATGTCTGAAATACACCATCCAATGGCAATTTTATTTTAATAAGTATACCTATATTTAGAACTTATTTGTAAAAGCAAATTTCGTTCTTGCCTAGTTAAATTAAAATAATTAAAATTAAAATTAGCATTTTGTACAGCTTGTTAAAACCTTCCATTTTCTTGTTCATTTTTTATCCCATTTTTCTAGATCTGCAAGTCGATATTAGAATCGCCTACTCTATCAGCTTGTATGGAGTACTATCCGCAAGATAGTTATTGTAATGGAAAGTTTATTTAACATTTTCAATGATATTACTCAGAACACAAATTATGTTTGACCTTCTTTGATCTTCCATCACTTGTGTGACCTAAAAGCAGCCTCTTGATGCTTTTCTATCCAATTCGCCAAAAGAATTGATTAATATTTACAGCTCTTGCGTGATGCGTGACGTCGAGAAAAAGATTAATTTTTGTTTTGTTTTGTTCGTTTGTTGTTTTTTTGTTTTTTGTTTTTTGTTTTTTTTTTGTTTTTTTGTTACATTTTTAAATGATAAATTTTATGTCGTATTCAAACTATTCTGTGTATTTTGATGTTATCCCCATACTGTCCAATTAAGGTTGGTGAAAATGTGTTACATTTTAATTCTTTTTTTTTTTCTTAATAAAGAAATTCTCAGCCAGTTTACTTTAGTCTTGAAATACACGTAAGAAGGAGTATAGTCTTTTTTCCTGCCTGATTTCAGGGGCTGTGGCGGCAAACTTTCTGAACAGATGCGGCCAGACTTTTCTTGTATAACAGTTGCGGACTTCATGGATTTAATTGCTTAATCAGATACAACGGGTGAATCCACAAATTAAGGAAAAACGGACAGATACACAAACAGGCCCTTCAAGATGTCCCGGGTATTTTCGTAATTTTCCGGAGCCGCCCTAACTGTTTTGGTCAATGAGTGTGGAAACTGTACTTATCCTGTGTTACAAACAATAGTGTTCTAGTGGAACATAATGTGGAAAAGTGTCGTAAAATAATACTTCCAGCATAACTGTACATCTTTAAAAATTTAGCAAACATTTTTTTAAAAAATATTACTCTTTGCAAGGTTAATCTACATTAGAAATAGGATCTAATCTAGAAGTATATATATATATATATATATATATATATATATATATATATATATATATATATATATATATATCAGGGATGCACGATGTGATGCAAACTTTTTTCGGTTTTTCCTTTGTTCCGAAAATTGTTCGAGGTACGGAATTTCTTACAGTAAATGTTGTATTATTTTTCTGCTTATTCTCTAAAAGTTAGAAAAGGTTTGGAGTAATATATATATACATGTATATATATATATATATATATATATATATATATATATATATATATATATATAAATATAGAAGATCTTACCTTAAATTTCCATGCATACTACACTTGTGTTTCAAGCGGAGGACAAAGCTGTCGCCTGCCGCAACTTTGCATAGCAGAAAAATACTTCATTCTACACACAAAACCAAGCCTCAATAAAAGAAGGGAAATATTTTCATCGTGCCCCCACCGGAAGAAACATTTACTACAAAACTATCAGTGGCCCGGAAACGAAAATACACAACAACACAGGGTCGGAACGGCAAGCGCAAACGAACACGCCTCAGTCATACCCGAAGAGAGCGGAGGACAGGCGACAGCTTTGTCCTCCGCTTGAAACACAAGTGTAGTATGCATGGAAATTTAAGGTAAGATCTTCTATATTTATGTATTGCTCCAACAGTTGAGCACTCTCATCAATTATTCTACCTTATCTTCAAACTATATATATATATTTATATATATGTATGTATATATAAATATATATAAGCATGATTCAATTGGCAGAATATTCTGTTGTTGAGAAAACGTGTGGGTTTTTCTTCCCTTTAGTTAATCACACTCTACTACCAATAGCTTTAAAATTTCAATATATGTAGATCTATGTAAAAAAAATTAAGCGATTGATCTGACAAAAGCTACATGTTCAGATACATTTCTGAATACGTTTCTTTAGATTTACTTTACTCAATTGATATAGAATTAAATATTATAAACAAGGTAAAAATGTGCAGAACTGTATGCCTTATCTTAACCTTTTTTTTTTTTTTTCCATGCGACATAAAAATTTCATAACTGGCATGAAGAAACTGTGCGTACATGAATAGCTTCAGAAGTATTGTTGTCTAGTTGTATATCCGTTCAATGAGCAGGTTGAGTGTGATAAGAAATATAGCAGGCACACCTCCTTGAAGATGAGGGGGTGTTTCTCTATAAAAACTTGTGTGTGGACCACATTCCGAGCCTGACCATCACTTGGCACTATGACAGTGTGGTTATTGAGTCCTCTCTGCCGACTCTAGGTGGGGCTACATAAAGCAGTCCGTGCGGCAAATCTAGGCCAATAAAAGTCAGAATTTGGCATTGGGCCTTGTTGATAGTCATTGCCAAGCAAACTAAAGAATCTGTTTTCTTTCAAATATAAATGGGAATGTGGCCTAGGTGGTATTCTGGGTACCAAATGGCGCTGCCTTGAATGGGACATTATGGCTACTTCTGCTTCGACGGTGTTTATATCTTAGCTACGGACGATTCATCTGGTGCCATTTATCAGTTCTGGTAGTTTGATTGACCGAAGCAACATCACTGGCATACCAGGTTTCAGCTATACATATTTGACCTCAATTTCAGGGAATATCGTGTCCAAAATGGAGTTGATATTTTGAGCAAGCGTTCCGAAGCTATGAAGAGAAATTAAATCTGGTGGAGCTACAGGCCCTGTGTCTCCAATCGCAAGCCTCAGGAGTTTCTGCAAAAGCCCTAGCACCTGCCTCAGTATGTAGCTACTCGCATGTTCGTTGTCCGCTTATGTTTTTTAACTAAGCTCCACATAGGGAATGATTTTAAGCAGACGCCGACAACATATTTTGCTCTTGTTCTTTGTTTGATACAGGCAGAATTAGACGAAAATCTCCACAAAAAAAGCGTCAATAGCTCTAGCATCACTTGTGCTGATGATCGAATGTCTCGAAGTGTTCGATCTACAGCTTCAAATATCGTAATTTCCTATGAAGAGGTGTTGCTTCATCAACAATCAAGAGAGTTGCTTCTTGAAGTACTCGTGACAGAGTTGCACCTTTTTAAATCGTGTACACCGGCATCTCCGTATTAAATGATGTTCAGTGATACTTTGAATGAAGGTGCTGTGTAAAGTTTTTCCTCCTGAAAGAAGTGAGGCTGCTAGGCCTCTGCTTGGTGTAGCGATATCAATTTTACCTTGCGCACGTTGTGAAGCCAAAAGGGTTTCAATTAAAATCGTCTTTCCGCTGCCAGCTCGGGCATCCAAAAAACAAAAACCGTGTCGATCATCGTCAATATTCTTTATACCGATATGATAGATGTGAGCTTGTTCTGTAGTCAAGTGTTGCAAATTAAATTGAGCCATGACTGTATTGCTGGTCTTCACGGGGATATTCTGTTTTTCTGGAATATTCTTGGCCCACTCTTTCATTTGCATCTCTTGTTGGCAAAGATAAACCAAAAGTTTCCAATGATCATCCATCTATTGTTGAAATAATGTCTTCTTAATTGAGAAGAGCCAGAAAAAAATTAAAGCATATAGTTTTACAAAAAAAATTATGTAATAGAGTACTACTGTAACAACTCACACTGAATACGGTAATACTTATTTTTTTAACAAATCTGTATCATTATTGTCAGACCTTAATTTTGTACACATTCTTTAATCAGATGATAAACACAACACGCAGGCAATGGATTAATAAAAAATGTTAAGCTATCACTATTGAAACGGTAAATGATCTGCCTATGTATGATAACCACATAGAGCCTACGTCTCTTGAAATGCATTTTTATTTCCTTCAAGAGCTCATATTTTAGAGCACCTTATTCTATTAAATATTGATGCCCAAGATGCCAAATGGTATCTTAAAAAGTAAATTAAAGAGAATACCTAAGTAATGAAGCACAGTTTAGATCTTACCTAATATTCAAACTTTCACCGTCACAAGCTCAAGTTTGATAATGCTGATCTAAGACTATAGGTTCCTTAACTTTCAATAGTCCAACATCAAAACTGACAATGAATATCGGGATTAACAGTTCTTTTATCAAGTACATAATTATCTTCTTTTTTTTTTACATCTAACAGCATGAAAAGTTTTTTTTTATTATTATTGATGTGTCCCTCCACATCTCTCTATCCTCACATTTCACAATCAGGTCGATCTCCTTGCCTCCACCAGTCTATCCAGATCATTTCTCTCTCTACCTCTCGTTTTCTTTCAGTTCATCTTTCCAGTTGTAAGGATGTGTTCAAAACTATGTCTGCGCATGACATGGCCAACAAACTTTGCTTGTTGTGTTTTGATTCCATCGAGAAGATTTAGATTTAATTCTGTGTTTGGCTCCTTAGAGCATTTTCGTTTGTCTTTTTTTCCGACTTGAGGCTTTAAGAAATCGTCGTATGTAGTATATCTCAGTTGCTGAGAAATCCGTTTGTTCAATGTCTAGTCTCGCTGCGGTACCGTACGTTAGGATTAGATGTACACAGCACCAAAGCACTCTTTGTCTCGTATAAAGGGCTAGTATGTTGTTAGTCATAACATGATAATTATTTTATTTTATGAAAGGTCTTTTTGGCTTATCCTATCCTTGTCTTTATCTGTCCAGTTTTTCACTAAAGTATAATAGCAAGGTTTTTAATATATTAATAATTTTATAAAATAACAATAACTTGTTTCAATAACGACACCCACTTTAAAATTGTAAACCACCGCAAACAGTCTTATGTTATTTCATTCATCATAACAAATTTGACAAACAATTTTGATAAATATATAATGAACTTTCAAATGCATTTATTAGCCTCAAGTGTACCGCGTGAGACACTGATCTTGTGCGATTAAAATTAAAAAAACTTCATTACTGTACATTCAGCGGTTTTGGAGGAGATAGCGGAGAAAGAAATCAAAGTTGTCTTTTATAGTATGTGAGGTGGCCTGGGATTTTCAGGCTCATGTCGGAAATTACTGTTTTGAGCTATTGGGCTTCAAACATAAAAAAAGTGTCAAGGTTTCCCAATTTTTAGCTTCTTATGAACTATTAACCATTTTTCTATCTTGTCAAAAAGTCTCAAAGCCCATAAGAAACTTTAAATATGCATTATGGTGTTTTCGTAAAGATAACTGCAACCCTGCATGAAAACTTTCCCTAACTTTAAACACGTTTTTCTCAGTTTCTCATTCCATAGCCTCGTGAAAAGTTTTGGGTCATATCTGAGCAAAATAGTAATACATGTATACTTTAAAAATTTCAACTGTTTTATGCAGGGAATTGGTTTGGGCTTTTAAAAAATCAAGAAATCACAACTTGTCCAAACTAGTCATTGAGCCTAAAACTTGCAGGCCATCGCACATAAAGACTATGAGCAGTCGGAAGAAAGGTTATTCAATGAAGTCCATACTGAATTTATCCAAGCTTAATGATCATGTTGTATGTACAAGGTAGACAAAAAAGTTGAAACTTCAAACCTTGCATCACGCTGTTTACCTCTTGGGACTCTATTCTTGGTTTGTTTCCCCGGAGCGGACCTTCACTTCTGTTCTCGTTACCTAAGCCTACAGACGGTCATCTATTTAGATGATATCTTGCTTGTTGCATTTCACAACAATGAATTGCAGGATTATTTGAATTCAACGTTACCTTTACAAGATCTTCTTGGTTTCACTCATAGACTTAATATCCGGAAAAGTGTTCTCAATCCCGTACAAGAAATAGAGTTCCTTGGATTCCTCTTAAACTCTCGTGCAGAACACTACCGCCTCATCTCCAGAATGGAATTGTTGACCCGTTTCTTACCTGGAGACGCTTGCAAAACGGGCATTTTTGGTCATCTCATCTGCTTGGCGACCATCAATTAGGAAATCATGCGAGTTACTTTACGGACGTGAATACAACTTTGTGATCAGAATTGAATTGCTACACACTAGCCTGCTGAGCACATTCTTTTGTAATTTGATGACCGACTAATTTAATACTGGTGCAAGCTATTCGTCCCTTAAATCAGAGAGATCAGCAGATGCAGGTATTCTAAGAGACAAACGAACTTCAACTTCTATGGGTCTAATTAGGAATTTTTTTTCGCGGTGTTTTCAACCCTAGACCTCAGTTTACTTCATATATACCTCTCTGATAGGCAGAATAAGTATCAAAACTAGCATCGTGACATAATCTAGATAATTAAAATGACATGGCAGCAAGGAGATATTTCGCACTGGAAAATCAACAATTACGAGTGGTGAAGATTCAAATCAAAGGGTCTATTAGATGGGATACACCTGTAGAAGGGAAAAATAACGCCATATTTTGGCAGGCATAACAACCTGTCAGGAATCTCAACTTATGATAAAATTGTTAGCATGATTTCACTACACTGGAGCCTACCATTAAGCGTATTGACCGGCTAGGAAGAATACCCCATGTAACACACTTCATACCTGGTATGCATTACCTTGTACCACTCATGTAAGTCAAAACATTAAACATTGATGTCTTAACACTACAGTAAGGATGGTACACTACCTTAGAACGGCTTGCCTAATATTTATCTGAGTTTGGTCCATCTTTGATTTGGATTGATGAAGCCTAGCAGCTAAATGTTAAGAGCCAAGCTTAAAGAAGTCACATGTCACATTTGGGGAGGGGGGAGGTTGATTTTTGGAATGATTCATGCATTTTTCCTATCTTCTTAAAGCTGAAAATTGCATGAAATTGGCAGTGTTTTCTGGGATATCAAACTTTTAGGTGTTTTGTTTTCTTTTAAACAGCAAGAAAAGGAAAGTATCTTTTTCCAAACGCCTTTCCTTGACATTCAAATTTCAACATCAGACTTACTAGAACTGGCTTTGAGTTCAAAAAGGTGATGTCAAATCTAATCTGCTATATATACTATTTGTAAATCAAGCAAGGCAAAGCTAGGAATAAAGAAGGTAAAACAAAACTCAACTCTCCAAAGGCTTTATTCAATCAAGTTTTAAAACCACATTGTCATTACATAGTTTAATCTTCTTAATGCAATGTTATAAATTATAGTCATTAGAAACAATTTCATTTCAGTTTGTGTAATAAACAACATCTATGAGCATTGCAGCAGACATGCAAAGAAAAAATTTAAAGAGGAAGAGGCAAAAAAAAAAAGAAGACGAGGGGGAGGGGGAATAAAACCCACATCAAATCAACCTATGGGTTCACCTGAAATTTTCGTATGGTATTTGAATTTTTGTTAAGAGTTCAACAGAGCACATATACAACTTGTGCACCTGTACATGTAGATTTTGAAACACCAAGCAAAACATAAGTAAAAAAAAAAAATTGTTCCACAGGCTAAATATTACCAGTAGCAGACCAAAACACTCCAGCATTCAATCACACAAAAACATTTGCTACAGATAAGGCATTGAAAAAAGCACAAAGCAGCTACTTCTGATCCATTGCTATTCTTACTTCTTAAACCTGCATTCAACAGCTCATATAAAACCTGGTTTCATATTTCAAAGGCTTAGTGCTTTTGACAACAATATGATAAAAAAAAAAAAAAGGCAAATCCATTTAAAGGTGAAAGTGATGTCCAAGTTCAAAAGATGTGGCAAAGGATGGGGAATGAATGTGTGTTCTACAAAACATGACAGGGTGTGTATATTTCAAGACATGACAGGGCATATCATCAAATCCTGGTTTATGGCTAAGCAGTAAGGCGACAGACGTATACTAATTAGCCCGAATCCAAGATAAAAAAGAAAGAAATGTTTACTGATAAAACTACATAATCTGCGACAATGATTTAAATAGAGATTTATGGTTCCGAAAATCTGCTTTACACACAAATCGCAAAAACATGACAATTCCAATTTGTTTTACTCCTTTAGCATACCTTGAAACTTTTACAGGGAAATTTTAATCATAAACAAAACTTGTCACGTTTTCAGATTTTAAAACTTTTGAACTTCAAGCATGATTGATTCACACTTGGCATGGGAAAAAACTCTTTCACCTCAATAAATTTGATTTGTTCTTTTGTAATTCAGGACATCAAATTTTCATGATGTGTGATACATTGATATTTTATTGTAACCAAAACTAAAAAAAACAATAACAAAGGTAGAGAAAAAGACACATTATTATAGAATGTCAGTAAAGCTCAACAAATGTAAAACTAGTAACACCACCCAGTTAAACTACTGATTAGATGGAAAAAGCAATGGCACAAATCAAACATGATAGATGAATCAAATTGTAAGCAATAATCCGCCAGGAAAATCATTTGTGTTTCAATTTAAAATAATATTAAAGCCAACTTGAGAGGATTCCAAGGAGTAAAACTTTCTCCGAATTCATTGGAGGAAAAAAATATGTCTGACATACAAAACTTAAAAGAGAAAATAATTCTTATACGGATCTTATTCATTTGACAAATTCATACTTGTTTTTTTCATTTCACTGTACTGGTATTTGAGACAAAAACCTGGCTGCTGCTGAAAAAAAAAAAAAAATTTGTAGAGGCAAATAGTCACAGCCAGACTATTAAAAGTCCACCCTTCAGCCCCTTGACATCGACTTACACTTACAGGTAAATTTTTTAAACAAAAATATATAAACGTTTATCTATATCTTTATAATGAAGGAAAACACATGTCAAATTTGTTCTACCTTCTTTCACAATTTCAGTCACATTTATCATTACATTTAGAATTGACTTGCAGTTGATCAATAAAAACACTTTGATTTCTAAGGTGCTTGTTGTGGACATTGAAGCTCAAACCATCTTTTAGGAAGATCTAATATTCTAGAAAAACATTACAACATCGAAAAGATCTTTTCTTCCTCTATTTTACTCTCAAAGTTTCATACATTTTTAATCTTTACTGCTGCTATCAAACCCACAGATACACAAAAAAAACCTTAGCAATCTATTTGACTCACATTTCTTCAAGGGGTGCTTTACTATTTGAAACCCAGGCATCAAGAAATCTAAGTTGTATGAATTCTTGAGACAAATTAATCATAAAATCCAAAATGTCACTCAACTTACGATAACGTATGTTTCAGACTGAGCATAGCTAAAATTAATTTTCTTTTCACACTTATAATTCAGGCTTTCCGATAATCTTCCAAGGCACGGATGAAAGATTTTAATTTTGAGGTATGGTAGAAAGTAACACAGACCTTGGTTTTAAAATCACCTAAAACAGACAACAATGAAGGGAATCGTAGATCGTTGAAAAAATAGTAACAAAACAAAAATAAAGCAAAAATAATGAAAAGAAAGTAAATCACAGAAGTCTCTGTTAAGTCTTGGGGGGTTTGCTTGCAGCTTTTTTATGCTTCACGAACCCAACTGAAGATGAGCAGAACATCACAATAGTAATGAGAGCATAAATATAAATATTTGCACTATCAACCTCATATTCAGAGTGAATAGCTCTGAATCCTGGGAGAAATGTCTCAACAATAAACCAGTTATATTAACTACAGCTCAGATCTGATATTTGATTTTTTTTTTTAATCCATCACATGAAGGATGGTCCTCAGAAGCCAGAACGCTTGGTCAACTAGGTTATGAGTCTGGAAGCCAAAACTAAGCCATTTCTCTGCATTAGTGAAATAGTAGTGGAAATTGAACTAAAAAACTGTAACTTAACCAGCCCAAAATGAAAGTCGTCCAGTTTTGTGGCAAACAACTTTGACAAGAGTTTTCATAGAAAAATATTCAATCTGCACAAACATTTAGGTCATGGAACAAGAGCAAGCTGTCGAAAAGGTGCAGTACTAGCAGAAGTATAAAAAACAAAACAAAACAAAACAAAATCTAAAAAAAAAGTCACTTCGTTTCCACACACACACCCCACCCTGCCATACACGAATTCCCCTCTAGCAGATAATTTCACTCTCACATCATTCTCATATTAATTCACTACAGACCAACTGAGGCAGTCACCCTGCAATCTGAAAGAAAACAACAACAAAAGTTACCATTCATAAGTCAAAGCTATAATCTGTAACAGATGTCTGGCAGTCAGAATGGTGACTAAAAGATTTTATGAAACCACAAGGAGAAGTATGAAGGGAAAGTGAAAACATCAGTCAGTGATGCCAACTCTATAAGATTTTCCTCCCCTTAACTTTTCCCTAATCATTCCATTATCAAACAATCCTTGAGGACTATACAATCAAGACCATCCATCAAGAGACAATCAATTTTTTTTTAAATATAAAAATTATTTAACTTAGGTTCTTTCCATTCATTTATGACCACAGTAACTTGTTTACCTTCTCCTTGTCAAAATGTCTGGAATGCCCAACTTCATATCTTGTTATACAAAGTCCTTTTCATTCATCTTAAAACAAGTTGCTATGTAGGCCCAGACCTAAGCTGGTCCTGACTATCTATCAGCATTTAAAAAAAATTTTGATCAGGCTAAATCTAGAACCGCCTCTACCATAAACTTTGAAACAAGTCTTATTATTTAAATATCTGGTCTAAAATAGTTGTAGTTCTAGATATCGATCTATCTAGATTAGAATATTGAATTTTAGAATAATATGGAACACAGATCACCTAAAAAAAATATATCTCAAATCTCAAGGTGGATTAAAGTAGGCCCAGCAGATGCCTGTCTATGGGTTTATAATCTAAATCTAGATCTGTATCATAATTGAGATAAATGAATAGAAACTGGAACGATGGAACTGTCAGTACTTTGAGCTGTGTCCAGTAGTAAGAGTGCAAAAACTGTTCTCTCAATCGCCACCTGCCATGCGTTTGTTAGGAAACTCAAGAGACGGAAAGATGATAGCATACTTTTTGTTCCGTGTAGCTGCAGGCATACATCCGTTTTACTGGAAGCACCACAGTGAACATATTACCACTGAAACAACCAAATGATGGGTTGATTTTTAAGCAAAAAATGCTGAAGGAATTTTTAACTGAATTAACACTTTCTGATTGAAATTCTACATTTCAGTGTTCAGGGTTTCCATAATTTTTCAGAGAATTGGCATCAATGACCATTATTAATTTGAATGTAGAAATCAGGTGCATCTTGATCCCAGGCCATATGAGTTGCCAAATGTCCCAAATGCAGCCTTGAGAATCTAGAGTTCAGATTTTGCTTGATTAAAGCACCATCATAAACTATAAATTAACCTCTTTATTTCTGAAGGTACTTCCATATTTAACCAGTTCCAATTTTCTACACCTTGGCTCAAGACAAAGTGCTTCCTTGAAAAATATTTCTCAAAGGAATTAAAGGGCGAAATATGCTGAGGTGTTTCTCTGCTTCATCTAACAGCCCGATCAACAAAACTTGAAAAAAGTCACTTTACTCCACATCATCTATCAGGTTTCTTTTACTCTTTTTCCCCTCTATGCCAGGTAGCTGTATGTATCTTTCTGTCCTTCCACTCGTGCCAGGTATTCTTTTTCTATCAAAATGTCGATACATTTCTGGTGGAAAGAAAGAAATTTAATATGAGTGTTAAAAAAATTGCCATTTCTTACTAAACATGTGAGATGGATTAAAAAAAAAATCAGTATAACAGTATGTATGAATAATTATTGTATGTCAACTAAAGTAGAAAAATGGGGATGTTCAATATCTATAGAAAACTTAATAAAGAATAAGTTATCACAGGTAAGTCCAAAAAGTCAAAGCCCTACAGTGAAATTTCTTCATTTAAAAAACATAAAAAAAGGACAATTCAGACCATAAAATTTTGATAGACCTGATTTGAAACAGTGAGTACCTTTATAACAGGCACCCTTGGCTTGAAGCGAGAGGATAGCTGGTTGAGGACTTCAATTAGCAACTGCTGATGTTTCAGCGTCTTGCGCATTTTCATGATCCTCACTATGGCTGCCTGCAAGGGTGTGAACATGAGAAAAGAAAAGTTGAAGAACCTGATTGCATGCTGAGAATGCACTTGTTTCATTGTCATTTCTCAGAGATCTGTTACTTGAAATTTAGCAAATGAAAGAAGTAGCTAATGATTCCCCACACCTCAACATATTAGGGCCACATTTTCAATCTCATAAAACATCTATGAGAAAACGTTGGAGGCCTGTCTTTTATAAATTCTATAAATTCCTGATCCTAAAGAATAACAAAACAAAATAAATCTATATTTTGGTTGTTTTCTTTTTTTTTTGAAAACAGGGATGGTAGCAGCCTCTGGAGGTGAAACAAGAGAACTTAAGAAACTTTTGAAATGTTATACAGATGTAAGGCCCGCTTTCTCCATTTTCATTTCTCTGCAATGGGATATTTCTATACTTGAATTCTTTCCTTGAATCTGAATGGCTGTTAGAATTGCAAAGTTAAGCACTTCTTACAAAATTTGGCAAAGGCTGATAGTTTCACCTGTATTAAAAGCTTCCTGTCCTCCTCTATATTTTTGTGCGTGGACTCTTGTTCGGCTTTGACCTCAGTCTTCATTGGAACATTGATGTTTACCCTTAATTTTTTGCTGGATTAAGAGAGTAAAAAAACATTTTCTTTGTTAAATTACAGGAAATTTGGTATCGTGACTTTTTTCTTTGAACTCATACTTCAAAAGGTGTTGCCAGTTATAAAGTCATAGAAAAAAAATTTCAAAACAAATGTGGGGATTTTCACAAACTCAAAATTTGACAGGAAATAAAAATAGATTGTACAAGATAAAATTGGAAAACATTGCAGCAAAATTACTGACAAAAGTAGCAAAGCAAGAAACTTGACTTTTTTTTTCTTTTTTTTTCTTTTCTTTTTTTCGAACAGACATTGAATAAAATTTATAGAAAGATTTAATTGCATTAAAATACATTTTTCTGAGGCTTTGTACTAGCCAAAGTTGTATAAAGGGAATATATAGCTCAGATAATTTTTAAAGATGATATGAAGACATATATCAAGATGATTTAATTTTGTTACATCTCATTCTCTCAAAATTGACAATTGCCACTCATCAAAACTGATCTTAAAGTATAAAACATGTGATGATGATAATAATAATAATAATAATAATAATAATAATAATAATAATAATAATAATAATAATAATAATACAGATGATTTTTATAGCTTTCTCACTATAAAAAAACAAACTATCATCGGCCTAGAACTTTTATATTAAATGATAAATTGATGTTAAGATTTCCAAATGTTCATGAAAACTCGGAGGTGTCGCACATACAAGTACACTCAGGTACCTTGTGCTCCTTCACATAAATTATCACAAGGATAATAAGTTTCTAAGTTTTATGAACGCAGAATCGCACTAACTTTTTGTATCCCAGAAAGAGGGAGACCTGAGTCTCTGGTTTGATATCTGCTTCACTCATATTCTCCTCCGTCACTAATAATTTGGACTTCAGGAGAATGTGCATCACTTGCTGAAGAATATCCTGAAAATACGGAGGTTTATTAGGCAAATTGCATTTAAAAAAAGGAATTTAAAACAAAGAAAAGTACAGTTAGCTAATTTTGCAAAATGCTAAATTACTCAAAATGTCCTTCTAAATGCTGTTTTATCCTGTTTTACATCACAAAAACAAAGGATCAAGGAAATCATTTTCTTGCAATGTTTCATTTAGCATGAAAAAAAAAAGCAAAATATGAATGGATTGATTGTTACATTGAAAATAATTAAAAATTTTGAATACAAAAAAGCCAACATTGATAAGAGAAAAGATCACTCCCTTTATTTACTCAAGGCCAGGTTTTGAATCAAGACATCATTTTTTTTTCTTTCATTTGAACACAATACAAAAGAGTCATTGTCGAGATTCAGTGTTTTGGATTGGGACCCGAGATTTTATCTGAAAGCGCCTTTAATTATCAACAAATCGGTATATAATTTGTGTATGTTTCTCACAAAATGAAACGCTATTGCAAAAAACTGATACAAGCAAACAAAAACCCCTCAGAAA
Organism: Elysia crispata; assembly: GCA_033675545.1. Lineage (NCBI taxonomy): Eukaryota > Metazoa > Mollusca > Gastropoda > Plakobranchidae > Elysia > Elysia crispata. The sequence goes on along the minus strand of JAWDGP010006226.1, from coordinate 109,811 downwards.
AAAAACTTGGTCCCAAGTGAAAAAAAAAAGTAGAGCTAAAAAAATGCCAGGTTCAGAGGGAAAGCAATAAATACTGTCTAGACCAGGATTTAACCACTTGCTCGAAAGAAGCCCAGTAAGCAATAATAAATTCAGCCTGTGCCTTTCCATACAGGTCTGTGACTTATGATTCCATACTTTCAGTTTAAAAACATTTTGGTAAAGACAGTCATATGATCCTTCCCAGTTAAAATTACCACTGATGAGCATATCTCTTCATCATAGTTGTATATTAAAAATTTTATGTGCCCAGTATGCATCTTTAGACTCAGATTCTCAACATGACTTCCTTTTTTTTTAAGTTAAAACTATGTGGTACTCTAACATACAGAGTTTGTGGGCCTGTCTGAAAATTTTCCTGTCAGTTTTCTTTTTTTTTTCTTTCACAGGTCTTGAAGTATAAAATTAATAGGAATTTGTTTCAAATGAAATTTTAAATATATCAGGAGAAAAATGTTAAGGTAAGTTTTTTTCATGAGAAGCATGACACGTAACTTAGGTCAAGCCCTAACAGAGCAAAACAATTCCAGCCTACAAAACAGTTTTTCAGGAAACATATGTAAGAAGTAAGTTTGACAAAACTTTATTTCTCTATCAAAAGGAAAAAGGACACCGAGTTAAGGAAATAGCAAGCACAAGAAAATGCCATCGTCCATACAATTTGACTGCTATCAAAGCTATCAAAATTATGTCCATAAAAACCAAAGTTGAACATAGTCAGATTCAGTTTCTGTCTTCTCACTCCATATTTCCAACATCCACTTGATTGAAGTCTTAAATAAAAAAGTAGACCTGGACTCTTTTACAAATTAATATGTTATCTTTTTTGCTACTGCTTATAAAGCTTAAGACTATTAAGGTATTTGCTCTTGTTTTCTAAAACATACCATTTTAAGATTAGTTGACTCTTGTAGCTGTTGTACTGTGTATGAGTCAGCAGAGTTGTACTGAAGCAGGACAGCAATCTGGAACGTTGAAGCCTGGTGGTGAAGTATTAAAATAAAAAAAAAAGAAAAAAAGAAAAGAATATATGGATAAAGGAGAATTCAAGAGTTTTGATAAAAATTGCTAGCTAAAAAAAAAGTTCAGTTTTCAAATATGGTATGAGACATAAGAAGACCTCAGCCCCTAAAAAGTTTACATTGAAATTAGATCTAGGTCTTGGCTAAACATTGATTTTTACTAAGTCTACTCGACTTATTCACAGCTTAATAATGACATGGAAGTAATAAGATTTAAATTGTCACAAGCCAAGAAAATAGGCATGATTTTACTCAAACAAGAATATGTTACATGCTAACATAGAAAAGAAAAGAAGAATGAAAAGTATTCAATTAACTTTGTAAGACAGTAAGACGGAGCAAATTGCACTTGCAGCTGTGCAGTATTTCTAATTCAACTATTCAATGTCTTGATGTCGCCATGTGCTTCAAGAAAACAACTCTTAATTTAATAAGCAGTTCTGTTATCCTCATTGATAGATGTGAAAACAAGGATTGACATTTTTTCCTCCTAAACAATTTACATGTGTGTTTCCACTAGTCTATGGACTTTGAATATGGTAAACATCAGCATAAGAGACTTTTCACTAAATCAAAATATCAAGAGACCCTAAAATACTATCATTTACCGGTACCAATAAAATTAAGCTTAGGAACATTAAAAAAGAAAATTGAACACAAGATGGGCTATGTCAGGATTATCCAGAAAAGGAAAACCATTTTGATAGAGGGCTTAATTCACACATAAGAGCTTCACGTTTTTTGCAGATGCTCTCCTTGTTCGAAGGCCATGACTCTGAACAGAATATGGTTCACCTATAAACAGTTTATAAGTTATCCCAGTAACATACTAACTGAAAAAAAAAAAATAATTCCATCTTGTAATTGGCTACTAATTTCATATCTGGCTAACACACTGAAAAAGATAGCTAATGAAATCAAAAAAAAAAAAAGTTTCCATTACCTGAAGAGTGTGTCTATTCTTAAAGCAGTTGGTAACTACTTCTCCCTTTGACATCTGGTAGAGCCAATTGAGCTTGCGACCACTATGGCGGCTACTGTAGAAGGATGTAAACCTCTGGTAGCTACGCTCAAGCTAAAACAAAAGAAAAAAAAAAGAAAATCATTTCTGGTTTAACAAGCTGAGGTTAAATTTCTTTTAATCTTGCAAGTGGCAATAAGAAAAGATCATTAAAATTAAAGCATTTGTTTCTGAAGTATTGCAAGTACACAGTTTTACTTTTCATGTTGACAATGCTTTCATCAATGGAAACGTTGACAGGTACAAGATAATGCTTGAAATGACAGGTCATGGTATCAAGGTCAATTCAAATTTTTATTCATGGATCGAAGCGATCTCAGCCTCTGGTGTTTCAACTGAGCTGTCATTGGTGTTGAACATCCTCTGTATCAACTTGAACTGTTTATGAGACATCACCAGTCAACAGAATGGTGCCTCTACTGTTGGGTGGGTTGTCCATAAGTCAAACAACAAATGTATTTTTGGATGTTATCCCCATGTTTTACAAGCAACCCTAAATATTTTGTAGGTCTTCAGCTCTCATCCCCACTTCGAGCTATTAAAGTAAACATGACTTTGGGCGTTAAGAAGCCACTGCACAGTCTCTTTTTTGTGTTCAAACTAATCTTAGGCCTAGAGGTTAGTTTCCTTAACTCATGTATTAATAAGATCATTGGGGAAAAAGAAGTGAAAAAAATCAATAGGCTCAGTAATATCATCTCCTATATTTGCTAATTCTACGTTTATAGGTCTAGATTCCACTGGAATACTTATATTGAACATAAAAGAAGATGGCATAGAGGTTAGTTTCCTTAACTAATGTATTAATAAGATCATTGGGGAAAAAGAAGGGAAAAAAAATCAATAGGCTCAGTAATATCATCTCCTATATTTGCTAATTCTACGTTTATAGGTCTAGATTCCACTGGAATACTTATATTGAACATAAAAGAAGATTTATGGATGAAAGGAATAAGCCCTGGTATCACAAGGGTTCTCAGAAAAAATGCTGATGTTATCTACGTGTAAAAGTCAAGAGCCTTTTGAACACACAAATTCACCAATGTAATTGGTTTGTAGGGAATGCTGTTTCACAAAGTTATGCTTCCTAGTTGAAAGTCATGAGATCTACTTTAAAGTTGTTATTAGTGTATGAAGCAATAGTATTTTCCAGAATGCACATTGGTGTGAAATTTGAATTAAATATTGAGAAACATAAAATATGCACATAAGAAAACATTTTCAGCAAAATTATTTATTTCTGCTTAGATCTCCAAAATGCTTTTGATTCTTGAACAGACCTTTCAGCTTCCAATACAATGACATAACTCTCTTGTGAAATTGCATTCCCTATAGGCAGAATCAGGGTTAAAGAAAGGGGTGCAAATGTAGAAACTTGCAAAATTCCCCCCAGGGAATCCTAATAACTTTTCCATGCTCTCTTGCATGATCCTTGAGTAAGCTTCAAAGACTGACCTCAACAGGTAAGGTGAACGAGCTTGACAACTGGAAAGGCCAAGACCCTGAGCTCAAAACCTGTATGCTGAAATCAACTGTGGAAGTAAATGCGAAAAAGAAATAATAAATAGAACACTGATTGAAATCTAATAACAAGGGGTCAATATTGAATATTGAAACACAAAAAGGTCTTTAAAATCTCCATAAATATTTGCCAAATTTTTTATGCTTTCTAGAGCATTTAGTAACATATTTCTAAGATGAAGGACAAATTCACAACAATGTACGAAAATGTGAAAAAGAAATAACAAATACAACACAACATGAATTCTAATAACAAGGGCTAATTATTGAAGTTTGACACACAAAAAGGTCTTTAACCCCCCCCCCCCCCCCCCAAATTCATCTAACTTTTTTTGCTTTCTTGAGTATATAGTGACATATTTTTAACTTGCAGCACAAATTCACAACAATGCAAACAACAACAAAAGTAAGACTGACTGTCTGGAGGCTCCTGTGAAGATTCCAGATGTTTACGGAAATTTTCATTAAGATCTTTGCTGACACCAATGTCCTGAAACATTCGCTGCAACTTTGAGGTGTACTCAAACCCACAGGCTTGCTGTGAATGTACAGGGGAAAAAAAAAAAGAATTAAAGGTAGCACTATCCTATGGTAACGATGGCATCAATGCATCTTTCCCACTCATTTTTCCTTTAAACTTTGTCGTGTGTTGTTTTTTTATTACATCTAAAATTATCACACATATCCAAACAAAAAGATTTCCCTGAAGTCTTCTTAATTTTCAAGTCTGGTCATTATTTTTACACTTCTTGTTTTTTTATTGTTCTTTTTTTCTTTTTGCGTTTGTCTCTTTTATTGTTCACTTCTTAGGATCAGATACATTAATTTGAAAACACAAGTGCCTTGAGCAATTTTTAAAACTCTTTTATTTTACTGATTCAAGATATTTCTTTGCCATAAATATTTCTTCTTCAGTTCTTGTTGAGTTTTAAAAAATCAACCTTATATCATAATGGCAACAAATTTAATCTTATCAGAACTTAAATTTACAGCAATCAGGGCAAATTTAGCACAAACAAGAACTTTGGCGTGCAGTCTTTGGTAACATGTAAAAGAGAATTTTATTCTTGTCAGGAAATTTTTTTAAAGAAAGATCAAATCTCCAATCCCTATCTATAATGGGCTCTTGTTTCCCAAAATTTATAAGATTGTCATGCCTTGTATTAATCTTTCAGAAACAAAAAAAGGAACTTCTCTTTTCAAAAATACTCATTTACTTTTATATTCAACGAACTGTCTATGCAAAAACAAAAACTAACATTCTTAAAAGGCATGATAATACTGCAACGAAATATTTCTTAATATATAGAATTTACACAAGAATGAAAATCTTGAGTGAAACATACCATGATTTAGCTCCTAAAGTTGCAAATTAAAGAAAAAAGAACAGAAGATCTTTCATGGGTTTACAAAACATATGATAAACACTTTAATTGGAAATTTTTAACTTGAACCTAACTTAAAAAAAGGAGTTACCTTTAGTTTGGATATCATGCTTGCTTCAGCATCATCTGATGCTGACATGTGTCCCACCAGACGCTTTGCAAGCATTTTACTGTAAAATTTCTGGAAAACATCTTTGTCCTCAATGTATTTAAAAACAACCATCTGTAAAAGAAAAGAAAAACATGTTTCATTCAAGTCCTTAGCAAAAAAAAAATCAAAACTTAGGGCTTGGAAAGCAAGACAAGCATTTAGAAATAACAAGAGACAAAACAATGGTATAAAATGACCACAAAAAAGTGGAAGTTTTCCTGCTTTGCAAATATTTTCAAACAATGACCCGCTAAAAGAAGTAAATCAAGATAACAAAAATGTTTGGCAAAGTGTACATTCAACTCACCACTTGATTTAAAGTATCCTCCAGCTCTGCCTCCTCTGGATTTTTCGAACTGAAAAGGATAAAAATTGTCAAAAAAAATTGCCAAATATTATATTTTCATTTATCATTGAAGGCGTGCACTCCAAGAAATATCAAAAGAAAGGAAATTTGAAGCTTAATTCAAAATTCAAACTCTCTTGATCTAGAAAGCTTTTACTTTAAAGTTAATTTTTTTTTTTGCTTAAATGTACATTACCTTACACATGAAAATTCTTGCATATGTCAAGAAAAAATCTTTCACAACACTATTCATCACTTTTTAGACATATATTCTCATGAACACACAGAAAGCACACACCATTCAAAACAAAAGTAAATTACACAAACAGTTAGAGATGCATTCCATTGCCAACAATGATGTAGCCAGTGAGATTAAATGCATGTTTAATCATTAAAACCGATGCATCTAAAACACCCTGGCTTAATATCGGGAATGCCCGTTTCACCCAACCTCATGACCTGATCAGAATAATTATTGAGAGTAGCTGGCAATTGACTGGCGAACTCAAGGACCACTGCTTAACAACCATGTACGGTAAGCTACTAAGTTTAGACTGCTGTATGCAATTAATCCTAAACTTTAAGTTCATCTTAGAAAAAAATAGAAATAAATGATGTACAAGGCATCAAGTGTAATTCTTCATGCATAAGGCTCGAGCCGTTATCAGTTTTGAGCAGAGCCCATTCAAGATAAAAATTGCTCATTTAGCATAAACTGGAGGAGATTTATTTTACTTAGAAACGGCTCAGTAGCCTCCAAATGGGCACCTAGACTCCAGGCAGGGCAGCCTGTAAACAGAGAGCACCTGGACTCTAGGCTAAGTAGCTTCTAAATGGAGGACATCTTGAACCAATGACTGCCTCTTATACATTTTGCAGAGATAACTATAGCAATCAACTTGGAAAATTAAAAGTTAGAGATGTTTTTTGAGCCAAAGTGAAAGAAGACTTACCTCTTCTTAAGGAGTAGATCACAGTATCGTGCTAGAAGCTCAGGAGATTTGCTCGAATTATTGGCCTGTTTCGTTACATTGTTTGTATTGATGAAATGCCCACAAGCCTGAAGTAAAAAAAAAAAAAAAAAAAAAAAAATGGCAAAGTGATAATTCCAACAAGTAAGTCTGTTTATAATTTGGAATTGAAAACTTGGAGGCTTTAAAATATTCTTTTTTATAACATTAAAGTTATTTTCTAACCAAACTTTTGAGATTTAAGTTTCACCCACTGAAGCAAAGAGAATACAAAGATGCACTTCTTTTCAACAAGAGAGAGAGAGAGAGAGAAATAAAGAAGTAAAAAAGAATGAGATTGCTTAAACACAAACCAACGAGGAAAAGGGCTTCTTGTATGCAGCAAATGATCACCAATACATACCAACCTATGTCTGTACAAAATGCTACTCTTGCCAAAACTTCGGTGTGGACAATATTTAATAAATCAAGGAACAAACCTTGTAAGAGTTGTGGCTATTTGTCCAAAATAATATGTAGGGGAAGTTTTTGTATGATGATGAGCGTCAATGATGCTCTGACATACCTTATCTAATGCAGCAACAAAACCAGCATCATTGGCAAAGGCTGTTAGAACAAGGGCATGATATTTTTTGTGGACATCCAGAATGGTCTGTACATATACTTTAGGATCCTGAAATAAGAAGAAGTTTAAGAACAAATGATTCCTTATGAATCCAAATAAATTAAGGCAAATGCATTCAAAATCATACTTTTTATAAATTCAATCAGTTTCCTTTGGCAAATTTTGAATTATTTCCAAATTGAACAAGGTATCATTTCAATAATCTAATCATGCAAATTTGAAATTGAAGCCGTAAGCTATCAAAACTTGCATTAGATCAGCAAATGCAATTGCAATATATTTTGTCTAGGGAATTACAAAATTTTAAATGGAAGTTAAACATAAAGATAGTCTTATAAAATTTCAAATATATGCTTCTTTTAACTACACCCTTCACCCCTTTCTCGCTTCTGAATGAACAGCCAAAAAATAGTAAATTTTAGTTTATTTCAAAATAAAAAGCATAGCCTATACAGTTCCTCACATCATCTCACAGTAATTCAACAAAATTAAAATATCAATAAAACCAAAAAGAGTATTATCAAAAAAAAAAGAAAGAAAGAGAGAAAAAAAGATAAGAACATAATGGCTCTGAATGTGTTTCTGAGAAAAGAACAGTAGCTCTTACATTGAGAGCAGCCTCCCCACATTTCTCTATGGCTGAGAGACCCTGGTTCAGGATGTGCTTCTCCAGCAAAGTTTTTAGCTGGTTAAGGCCATTTGGGATACGAGATACCAACTGGTACATTCTCCCAAGGTCTATAGAGGAGAATATTTAAGTCGAATACAGAACATGATCTATTTGATTTTTGCATGATCAAAATTAATTTTTGTATTTGTTAGCTTTGTTTCAAATTTATATAACATACTGATAAAAGCATTTACTTCAATGCAGAAAAGATAACATGTATATTTATCAATTCCAAACCCTCCATCATTACACCTCTATGGTTAATGTTATTTTCAAAAAAAGTTATGAACTTGTTACATTTCTAAATGTTGAAAGCATTATCAAAAATCATTATAGACAAAGGCTCACGCTCTCAACTCATGCCTTTCTTTACATCTGAATAAACTCCTCCTTTTCTTACTCGTCTTTACAGTAACAAGAGGCTGTGTAACGTAACCAGATTGCTTTGGTCTCATGCTATTACAAAAATTGACCAATCACATTAGTTTATATCAAGCACCACCACCACTAGCTGCAATCCACATGATTCGTGGAAGACTGGGAGTAGTGATCATGGCTAGTCTTTGCCAGGACCCTGTATGGAGGGTCAAAAGTTGGGATTGGGGTGGACGCAAGCAAGGGGAAAGGGAAGGGCATACAATGGGAAATAAGTTAAATAGACTATTAAAAAAATTTTTTTCCAAATATTTCTCATGCAAAAATATGTTTATATTGCCAAGTGCTGCAGAATTTTCGATGTTCAGCTTAGCTATAGATTTACCTTCATCTTTGTCTGTATTAAGAAGGTTTTGGAACTCCAGATGAAAGTTCTCTAGATGCTTCTGTATCAAAACACGTTCGCAAACATGGGCTAAGACATCATAGGTGCTCTCATGCAGATAGGTCTGCACTCTCTTTTGCTCCTCCATTAGTCGCATCTCAGCCTTTGGGAATCAGCAAAGAAAAATGTTGATCAAGATTAAACTGAAACTTACAGCTGCATCCATACATACTGAACCTTCATATACTTTAATTCATTTTACTAAGTAAAAAAAAAATTCATTCATTTGACTCATACCCTGCAAAATACCCTGGAGCTGTGTGATCTGAGAAATGTTTGGTTGAAAAAAGCAGAAATTAAAATGTTTACCTAAACAGGGTTTTTAACATCACAGGAATTAATGCAATAAACAATCTGCATTGATGGCATACAAAAAAAATTCAGCAGTTTCAAAAAGAAGAGAAAGAAAAATATGAAGGTACATAGTAGGACAAAATGAGTTAAATGTTTAACAAGCCTGGTCCACGTCAAATTATAGCCTAATTTCTGAAAATGATTTTAAAAAATGAATATAAAAGATAATGCATTTCTGTTTTTTTTTTTAACTTTTTCAACTGATTTAAATCTGTATTATATTGTAAAAATGTTAACAATATGGTTTTAGGTAGTGCCTTCTTTGATTTTTTTTTTAAACATGCAAAAAAACCTCAGTCTTAAGTTAATTTAGACCCTAAAAAGGTTAAGTTTCTAGAGAGTTAAAAGAAAGGTACCAAGAGTTTGAGAAAAATTCCTGAAATCATTTTTGAAGTGGGAAATAACAACTAAAAAACCGATTATGTGCAGACAGCCATGAGCCAGATAAAACACAAAAAGTTGTACAAGTTGAGCAAATCCTACGTCAAGATATTTAGGCAAAAGATTCTCTAGTCAGACAAGAAAAAATTTATATAATAAAGGGCGATTTAAAAATGTCATGATACCAATCATTTCTCATGAAACAAAGATTTCACAAAGCTGATGCGTGAATAATTGTACAAACTTTGAATGTGTGATGGCACAGATTTCTTGGATGTAAATATTTCTTTCATAGGATATAAATTCACGATTTAAGAATTTACATAAAAAGTACGCTTTTAAAAGTGACATCACAAAAAATGTAATTCTAGTATCTGGTTTTCATAGTGTGACAGAAACAATATTAATGATGGAGAGAGAAAAAAAAAAGCAGGAAGAAAGTTTCCACCTACCTTTTTCATATACTCTGTAACTGGATTGTGCCTCAGGAACTCGTTGCTCTCTGTTGTGTAAAAGCGCTCAGTGTCATCAAGGAACAAGTTCTCAAAATTTTCCTTGTAAACTGACAATGTGGGGCCTCGGGCACTAGGATCGTCCTCATTAAGGCCAAGTTCAACTGTTCATACATAAATAAATTATAATGATCAAGCACATAATTAATAGCCCACTTCGAAACATGGATAGACATTATTAGAACAGACTATCCTGAGAAAAGTTTTGGTTAGATATGAAACTGACCTTGCAAAAATGTAATCAAAGCGAAAAAAAATTATGTAGATAAAAAAAACCAAAGTTTTGTAAATTTAAGTTTGAGAAATGAGGTTTGAGCTTACTTATTCAAATGAAAGGCTTTGAATCTCAGTAATTTAAATGATTTTAATAATATATCTCTCATTTGCTGATGTGGAAAGACTGTATGACTTCCAGTATACGAGACAGTTTGGTATATAATCTGATGTTTGACTTGTAAAAGATTTCCAATGTGCGCTCTAACTCACCCATATTGTAAAGTTTAAAGTCTCCAATTTCAGTTCTGTGGAGCCTAGTACAATTCTCTAACTTAACCCTTCAAAGGGCCTGAAATCATTTTACAAAGGATTATCTGTATTAGAGGGACAAGCAATCTGCAAGGTTAAATAACTTGAGTACATAGTTGGACATAGAGATGTAGAGAACTCACCATAACAGCTGATCACCCCGCTGACCAGTCTTGTGTTTATGGGCTCTCCATTTCTCTCCCTTTCTATAAGCTTAAGGACTGCATTTGTCACTTGCTTGTTCAGTGGACGGAATAGATTATCTCTCCACGTGATGAGAGCCAACTAGGGAAAAAAGGGGAAGACATAAAGATATTCATTTCACATTTCTCAATACGGCTATGCAGAAAATGAAAGTGCTTTGAACATTCAACCTTTCTTTTCTGGCATTTTCATTTTTAACCCTTTGCTGTGTACATTGGGCGGTGGCCATTTTGAATGCTAAGTTCAGCTTCCTGGTAACAGGGACAACCTTGTTTGTTTACATTTTTGGGGGGTTCTAGAAAATAATCTGTAGTTAGGCCACTATTGATGCTAAACCTATGAAATTTTGATAATTTGCACAAAATTGAATGTGCTAAATAATGAAAGTGGTTTTGAAGTTTTCAGTACGTTTTCATATTATTTTTTATCATTTTTCTTCATTTTCATTTGAACCCCTTGCATGCAGATTCACTAGAATGACAACAAAAGAAAAAAAAAAATCAAGAGACTGAACAGAGTGACACAAATTCGAGAGGAAAAACAAAAGACATAGACATTGTAAATAAAAAGGGAATAGTCCAACTTACTTTTCTTAGTCTTTGTTTTCATAATCCAAACATGACTTTCATAGACACTAACAAACTAAACAGCCTAGGCCTACAAAATAAACTTCATAAGAGGTAGCACTGAGCAGAAGCTAAAAGCGAAAAAAAAATCTGTCTAAATCTTATTCACAATCATAGTCACACACATTATAAACATAAGATCAACCTGCTTTTTTTTTTTAAAAACACAGTATAATTTTTTTTAGGACACTAGCTCACGAAACTGAAAATAATGTCATACCCGAAATACATAAATCCTACCATCCATCATCATTCTAGTGAAGGCACTTGGCAAAGCAAAATATTCTTGATCCTCCATCTATTCATATCTATCTAGATTTAGATCCAGATTTAGAATCTAAGATTTGTTTTTTTGTTCTAAGTGAGCAAAACTAAGCTAGGCTATGTAGGACCAGAACTGGGATGTGAACATAGGCAAAGATCAGTATACAACTGTAACAAAATGAAACATTGAACCGATCTCTCCTTTATAATTTAAAATTAACTTTTTAACCAGTTTTACTTTGTTTTATTTCTGCTATATCATAAGTTGTCCAAGCAGTGCATTCCCCCAGACTTAATATCTAACCAAGATTCTAGATTCTCTGGAACTGGAGTCTAGATCTAGAATCTAGACCTAGATCTAGACTATTGACATTTTCGCTCCAATTTATTTATACTCTTTCAATTGAGGATCGGAGCTGGTATCAACATTAGACTCAAAGTCTAGCTCAGTGTCGCTATCTGGAGTTTCCATGGTCAATCAAAGATAAACGAAAGTCACAAAGTCAGAGCAAGAAAAGCTACGTGTAGAGCTAGTCAGAACAAACGTTGCAAGACTGAGTGTTAGGGCTTCCCCGAGCTTTCTATGTCAGGGAATCCCATGTTATTCTGGGTCGAAGCTATTCAACTATATTTAGAATGTTGTAATTTTCTATTTTTAGTTGTTCGGATTCAGCCCCCCCCCCCCCCCCTTCGTCCAAAATAGAACCCTCAAACAAAGGGAAATGTCAAGGTCGGGTTTGGTCGGCTTAACCGGAGATTCTTCAGTATGTTGTCATGTAATTGTTTATTGCTGTTTGAATGTCTGGTAAAGAGCTGTCATCTATAGGTGCTGTGTGGGATATAAATTTGAGAACTGTCCTGAATGCGCTATTGAGATCGTTAAATGTTATCTGTATTGTATGTGCTTTGTCTATGAGGAATGGATTGTTTGTAAGGGTTTGTGTTTGTTTGATGATTGTTTCTGTAAGATCTGTGTAAACGTTCTTTTTCTGTTTAAGTGTTATAGCACAAAGTCGGCAACAAATTCCGCACAAATCGTTTACACGACGTGTGTGGGATTCAATAAAATGTTCCATTTTTGATTGACTCAACTCAGGATAATTATCAAGAACTGAATAGGAAAAAATACAATGATGAAAATGAGCATAGACGCACTTTGAACCCATCCAACACAACAAAACTTATATCATTTTAATCTATGGTTTCCGTTCTTTCAGATAAGTATTGAAAAGTGATAATGTAGTGTTTACTTTCTAATTAATTATCAATTAAATCTAATAGGAGCGAATTGCAGGTAAAATTTTAGATGAAAACATGGACTATGAAAATGCAGCAACCACACTCATAAATATGATGATAGAAATATCAAAGTGGCACCAGGTTTCAAATGAGATTTAGAGAAGAAACTGTTGAAAGTTGAACTATGTCTGTACTATGAGAAGTTCTGGAGAGTTAAAAAAGAGGGATTTTCTATTTCATTACATAAAATTCAGCAGATCTGTGCACTGGCTTGTGCAGACAGGGGTTATCTCCGGCCATGGGCGGGCCTGACCCTGACAGTGATTGATCACATTACCTGAGCCGGGCCCGCTGTAACAAAACTTGAATCGCCTAAGTCAAACTAGCTTTCTGACTTATCCCCCCATTGTCCAGAACTAAAATGCAGCTTTTAGGGCGAAATTCTACGCTGTGCGAAAGGAATCAGCTCTAATTTTTTTTTTAATTAAAGGAAATAATGTACAATTGTACCAGGTATCACATCTATCAAACCCCTTTCCCTAACATATTTTATGATGAGCAGAATACACAGCTATGCCTCAAAGCAGAACAAAGATATCAAGGGTCAGAACAATCTTTTCACAAATTTCTTTTACTGATTATATTGTGCTTTCCTGGACTTACAGAATATATAAAATAGATTCCCCTGGAGCCTTCATCACATTCCCTTCGGACCCAGTGCCTGTTGAGGTAAGCACAGATGCCATCCAGAACTTTGCTGGAGAATTGGTAGTCTTCCCATTGACGAGTGTAGAACTGGAGAACCTGCTCATCAAGCAAATCCTGCCCATCCTGCTTGGACATAAGGAATGTATAATTTGACATAGGCATAATTTTACAGGTAAATTAAAAAAAAAAAATACCAGAAATATTTTAATCAACAAAACCATCATTTTTAGTTGAATAAGAGTATCAGTACTCTCACATGATAACTTTAAATAACTTTCAATAATAACTACCATAGTTATAATCAGTAGTAACATGGCGCTTACATCCACTGAAATAAAAGTATAATAAATATTAAAAATGACTCACAAAATCTTCCTTAAACTAATATTTTTCTAAATTTTCTTGTAAACCATCTTTTCTCCGTCTTTTACTTTTTATTTAGTTCAAACGTTGTAAAATCAGTCAAATGGTTTTGAAGGTATGAGGACTTTTTATAGGTAATCTGATTAGATGTTAAATTCCAAAGCAGATTTGATGGGTGTAGGAGTATGGGGCTGGCAAGTCAGTCAGAAATAAATAAGGTGGTATAAGTGACAAGAAGGGGATATTCTTTTCTTGAATATTTCATATAAACAATGAAAATGCAGTGATATTTTTTACACAAATATTTTTAAAGATCTTTTTTTTTTTTGCAATAACACAGTGGTACAAAAAAAGGTTAATACTAGAAAAGCTAAGTCTCAATTTCAATCTAATTGATTCGAACAAACACTACAACAATTGCTGATTAGAATCTACCATGAAGTCACAAACCTTGAGTAAATTCACCAAGTACTGCCTAAGCAAGTCTTTGATGCGTTTGTAGAGTTCATGGCCCACAAACTGCGCACCCCCTCCCTGAGGTCGGTTTCGATTGCGAGAGGCAGAATTTCGGTGGGAAGATGAAGACTGAGCTCCAGAGGAGGAAGGTCCTCCCTGCTGTCCAGCTTGGTTCCCGGCGCTATGTACACTTGTACAGTAGTTGTAGACATGGCTGAGAAAACCAGGTAACCAAAACCAATGGGATTAGAAGAAAAATAATCCCACCACATTCCGTAATGGGATAGCCACATAATTTGTCATCTTGATTAAGCCACAACTTTCACTTTTTTCAAATGCTTCACTTTTCAATCTGATCATTTGGATTTTTGAGGTTTTCCTAAAGAATCATTGTGAAAAAATGAACTATAAAACATAAATATTTCCTGTTTCTAAGGCCTAATAAGTTGTAAAAAAGCTTTCTTTATTTTATAATGAACTATAGCTAATTTTTTTTTAAATTTAATGGCAAGGCTTTTACACCATGAACATTTTACAGCTCGAGAAAAAAAAAACATGGTATGAAAACATACGTGTAAAGTTCCATATATCTCTGCCGAGACATGCTCTGCCTGCGGTAGACGCTTCGCACACCACCCTTGAGATCATCCCAGATCTGGTCCAGCTCAATCTGTCTCAGGCCATGAGGGTTGGCAGTGCTGCGAGGGCCGCCACGTTGGCTCCTGGTGCTGCCTGACATTTTAGTTGCTATCTCCCTGCCAATCAGTGGGTATTAGGTGCTCCACTGACCAAACTAGAGACAACAGTGAACAAGAAAAGCAGAGTACTTTAAGTATTGTGAGGCAATGCCTCTAAATTAAAACTTAAAAAAAAAAACATTTAAAAAGTGTAATGGCATGCCTCAAAGTCCCTTGTCTGCACATTTAAGGGTTTTGGCCTGCCAACTGAATTAATATCAAGAGATGTGAAGTAAATGAGAAAATCTTATTTGGGACAATTTCGCTTTACAATTTCACATCTTATTCATGGTAGCACAGCCACATCAGTAAGTACAGTGTGTCTATCATGAGATTAATGTCTAAGCAACTGCAGATTGAGCCCTCTTTTCATGACTGAAAGGATACTTTGGCACATTATTATTTAAGAACATTTTCATGAAGGAATTGAATGATATATAAATAAGCTTAGCATTTTTTCTCACACTCACATTCGCAAATAGCTGGAGTAAGGAGGGGAAAAAATGGTGATATACTTTTTAGAGACATTCTTCTTTTCAGGACTAAAATGTGAAATTAAATTTAAAGACCTAAAGTGTTAAATCCTGAAAAATTTCTATTATTTCCACATAAAGAAAAAAAAAAAAGATTTATACTCCAAATCAAAGGCAAAGAAATCTTAATGGCATTCATTATTTAGTTTGCTGTGAGCAAGGAATAAATCTTCATCCTGCAGAAAAAGAAGGGAGATAAATTCTTCTTAAGAGGGGAAGGGGTATGCTCAGATTTGAGAGTGCTACTATAGATTATGTTGCAAGAATTTTAAAAAGCTTTCAAAAAAAGATACTGAGGTATAAAACATAAAAAGTCCAGTGACCAACAATTATTGAAGTAACATGTGCATTGTTTAAGCAATACATAATAAAAAGCTGTACAAATCTTTTTAAAAATGGACATTACTGTTTAAATCTAAAGGGAAAAAATAATGTATCACTAAAATCCCTAAATACATTCTTACCTTTAATAATCAATCTAACAATGGACTTCACACAATCTATCAGAATGTTGCAGCTTCCCAGAGATCATTTATGTTATTGGAAGTGAAGGGATTTATCACAGAGTCATTGTAATATTGGTTCTTTTATGTCTCTACTGCCACAAAATTGATTGCCATTCTGAAAAAAAATACAGATTTTTGTTACTCACATTTAAAACAAAATAAATGTTATCCTTGTTGTAGACATGATGGATTTATTGGCATTCTTTTTAGATCATGAAACTTAGTTATCTCAAGCAAGCCTCAAGGTTCCTTATGTTTGTGTTCGAAATCGTATATCTTTCTTGTCTTGGAAGTGAAAAAAGTAGTGCAAAAACTGAAGGAATCCGCAAAAAAATATATATATATACAGGGTCACAGATTGACCTTTCTTCTTTCTCAATGTAAAGTTTCAATCAAATTTAGTCTGAATTCTTTGTAAAGAGAAATCAGAAGTCAAAGACAACAGCACAAAAACAAAAAAAGGTTGTCCTTTTAGACCTAGGACACTGACCCAGAACGTGTAATTTTAAACAGATTTTGTAATTCTTATTCATTTGAAAGATCATTTTCTACCTGTCACAGTGCTTTGGTATAACTTGATTAGATATATTTTTGCTTCAACACCATCAATTAACACCCTTATCACTTTACCTATTGGTCTAGCTCAAAATTAGGAATTTCTAGCCTTGTCAAATTCAATGTCCTTCAGCCTTCACAATTTCAGCTAAGTGTGGCTAATGAATTTATAGACAACATTTTGTTAATTTCATGATTACATATAGATCTGAACCATTAATGAGTAAACATTACAATTGCATAATCGTTCAAGTGGTTTTATTTCTAACATTAAGATCTAATAGATTCTTGTTTAGACTTCATATTTATGAAATCAGTCTACCAAAAACCTAATATTTTAATTTTTATTGATAAATTTAGAATCTTCAGATCTAAAAAGTAAGAACCCAGCTAGATTAAAAAAGTTACTCTCTTTGTATGCCCAGTCTTAGGAAGGAAATGACATCACCTTTCATCTAGGCCTACACATCTGTAGAGTTTTGATGAAAAAAATCGATCAGCTGCACGCTAATAATGAACTATTTCTTCACACGAAACTGGACATAGATACATCTTACAACAATGGCGACTACTATATTTTGATGAGAGTTTAATCGAGTTCATTAAATGGTCCCATATGTAGAATGCTTCAAGTACAAGATGTACCTGAATTCATGTAAATCATGTTTTTGAGTATACTCTGGTCTAAACACAAGATTTTCAAATGTGTGCAGTCCAAAGGGATAAAAGTTCTTGCCATGACTTACTGGCGCTTTTTTATTTTACCTTACGCTTGTTCATTTTAAGTCTGCCATCTTAGATTTGAATAAAACTATGCAAAATTGAGACTAGATCTTAAATAATTATAAGCTTTAGCAATCCAGGGTAACCCAATAAACTTTTTTTTTTGTAAATTTAGGGGGGGGGAGTTTTTTTTCTCTCTGTAATATTGTCTGAGCAGTTGCCCATTTTTTATTAGAGAGCACTTTTTCACCATATCAGGTCAAGCACCGCATTGTAATATTGTTACTCATCAGCAACACATTATGGTCTTGGTGGAGAGAGAAACTGAAAAAAAGAACTGCTTAAAAGATTACACCAAAATTTAGTTCACTTTTCAGATAGAGATCTCTCCATTTGAAAAATGTCTTCACCACAATGTGAGAAGAATTCCGATATTTGAATTATTTTAAAACTGTATTTGAGTAGTTCTGGAGGAGATAAAATCATAAATAGGCCTATATATTTTCTGTTATTGTTGTAAAATTTGCTCTTCTTCAATGTAGTCGAATGGCTCTGAATGAGATCTGATAACATGCTGAAACATTTGCTTTTTTTAGTGTAGCAGTCTTACCCCATCTGTTCATAGTTGTAAAGTTTGTTTCTTTCTTAGAGTAGGCCTAGCTGTATGGCCCTCGAATTTTGTAAGTCTGTTATTTTTGTGAAGTTTGCATTTCTTCAATGTTATTGTATTCCTCACCTGCTCATTTCAATGGGCAATTATGCTTTTTTATTAAAAAAAAAATACTAGTCTAGACCAATAGTGGGGTTACACTTGGAACAAGATATATCAAGTGTGAACCACACTAAAAAGCTTCTACACTTTATTACATCTAAAAATAAGGATCATTAATAGCATTTAGCATCTAGTCTAAAAATGGGTCGCCTGGGTTTGAGGTTGGATCTAGAGATCTTTATCTAAAAATCTAATCTAGGTTTAGATAAAAAGATCCAGTTCTAGATTAGATCATTGTAGACGATGGTAGACCTAGAAATCTAGATCTAGATCTAGCTAGACTAGATCCTCTAGCCTACTTACAAATTTAAGATCTTGATTCTCGGGTAAATAGGTACCAGATCTAGAATCTAGATCTAAATCTCGAAAATAAATATTAAATCTAAGCAGAGAAATAAACATTCTGTTCAGTACATCATTATTCCGGTTCGTGATTATAACTAGATCTATAATTTATAGTTTCTCAGCTTACCTTCGTAACAAAACCTTTTGTCCGTGTTGGTTTCTGTGTTAAATATTATTTCTACAAGTTACTGCCCTTTACATTTTCTTACCGTTCCTGTTGCGGAAAAGTTACGACGGAGGGCGCTGACAACTGTCTATTGCTACATTTTTCGCTAGTTTTATTGTGTGCGAAGCATTTTGTATTGACTCTCTTGTATTATTTTATCAGGTGGTAAAGTAAAGGAGAATTCTGGTTGTCCTTACCCAAATTTCTCTTAATCTGGAGCCACAAGCTTTTAAATTTTTCCCTGAATCAAAAGGTTTCGTTTTTCAAATTTAGTTACAACCACAAGGAAAAGCAACTAAGGACTTCACAAATCATACGGAGTTATACCATTCAGGGGACATTACTGTCGTTTTAAAACCATAGATCTGTTGTTTATTTAGTGCAAACTATTACTAAAACAAGATGTCAACTGTTGGTGCCTTGAACGATGAAGCACTTAAAAGAAAGGAACGTCTTAAAGCTTTGAGGGATAAACGTGCAGCGCCGAAAACAATTCCTGATGTTGACAAGGAAACAGACGAAATTAAAGAAAAAGAAAGGCTGCCAAAGTAAGTACACCCCTTGATTTAAATGAACTCGGTTTCAAAAAACACCTTTCAACGAACAGTAAAATCCCCGGTTTTTTTCCCTTGACTCTCTTAAAATACCTTGCATCAAACTAACCTTAGACCTATCATCAAGTTCAACGAACCATTGGTGTCGGCACACCCACTAAGTTTTCTACCTAGAAAAGTAGGCTAGTTGAAATTCGATGAAAAGGTTCTTTGTTGTCTGACACGAAATTCTTGCGGTGTATAGGTATTGGACTCCCAGTTTAAAGGCTACATTATGCTATAGTAATACATGGGGTAGGGATAGAGCAAAGCATTGACATGCAGGCCCTAGGGAGAAGGTAGTGTAAAGAGAGGGGCATGGGGTGGCATCCATTACATCACTAAATGTAGAATCATATTACTCCTATAATTGGCAAATCAGCAGAGACAAACCTAATTACACCCTACAGTAAACCAATTGCAACACACCCCTCTCTTTTCCCTGGCAATTAAAACTCCTCTTGGTAAAATATAAAGTATTGCGTACAACCCCATCCAGTGTTAAGAGTACATACTTTAAGCCCATCATACACACTGTGGTTGCATCAGACTCTGGGTCAAATTTCTCATACTGAGGGCTTAGACATTGTGTGTGTAGGAAAACAGCATGGAAAACCTGGATGCAGCGAGAGAGAGCCTGATATATAGTGATAATTTTTTGCAGCGCCTGATGGGCTGTGCCAGGCAATAAAAAAAATTATATGAAAATTTGGGACTCAGCCGAAAAAGTTTCAGAATAGTATTTCTCATTGAATTTTAGTGCAGAACGATACCAATACATTTAATGTAATACACCAGAGGAGATTTTATTTTAAATACAGTATATCTAGTTTGTGGTCCAAAGATCAGGTCTTTGGATTTATTGAAGTGTATTGAGCAGGTGATTGCCTTCGAAAAAATAAAGCAAAAATTACAGCCACAAATTAATGAGGGAGAGAGCGTACAAAAATCTTGCAGATTTTATGAACAGATTTGATGCAGACACAAATAAGGCTCTGGTCATAACATGAAAGGCTCTTTCATTCAGGAAAGTAATATAATACTATGGAAAAAGATTTTTGTTTAACGTTTTTGCAGGTTTATTTATTCCATGTTATTATTTTCAAGTTTGATAAAATTTCATCAAAACTCTTTTCTGTCTGTTTGACTCTGCCTCTTTACTGATTAATTTTATTTTTAAGGCATCATTTGACTGACAGCCATTTTGCTTTTCCATTAAATCTCTGAGTCTCTCATGTTTTTTTTTAAACTTTGTTAATTTGTTGGTGATTTGTAATTCTTTTTTTTTTCGCCATCTTAGACCAAGCTTTAGAAGTTACAACCCAGGAAGTGAAAAATTGAAAGATCTCTCTATGGATGTTATTAAACCTTCAGATGGTACGTATATTACTTATGAATTCTCTAAGGTACAATAGGGCAAAGGTTTAGAAAAATGTCCTCATGTTGGAGTTTGGGTAAAGGGGTAAAGAGAAGAAAGTTGAGAGGATATAGCTTTTGAATTTTGTTACCGGTACTGCTTGAATGGCTTTGAAATATGTATAGATCTGTTTTGGTGACTTTCTTCCAAATATGTATAGGTCTGTTTTGGTGACTTTCTTCCACCTCCCACCACCACCACCATCACCATAGCACTATGAGATGATGCTAGGACTTGCTCAATGCTACTCTTCAATTTTAAAAAAAAAACCAAAGGGTCATCTTTGTGGAAGCTCACAATTTAATTCTGTATTTTAGAATAGTAAATGGCCCAAACAAATCTGTCAATATACAAATTTAGATAGCATCATTTTACTTGGAGACTTAAAGAGTTGGGGCTAACTTCTATAAAAGTACGCTGTGAAAAGAGGTTGTCTAAATATATGCTAAATTATGTTTTGACACTTAAGATCATAAAACCGACTTCATACCTTTGAAATTTTAGTAGAAGTCTTAAACATATACATGTATGTGTCATTTTTTAACAGTGATGCATGAGCAAGAGAAATAATATGTAATCTCAATTGTAGTTTGTTTTCTCAGCTGTGTAATGCATTAGAACCAATTTATTTCATTGCAATTAAAGCTTATACTTGTAGTTAACCTTCAATGGAATTATAGTTTGAAAAAAGAATGGTCAGTGAAAAAAAGCTTTGTTTCTCTGATTAACTCTGTGAAATGAAGATAACCTTATGTCATATTTACCTTACAAGTGCACTTTCTTTTGCAGTGACTGATATAATAAAAGACCAAATAGATGCAGGAAAAACAGAGCACGTTGTGTCTGAAGTGGTAAGTAATTTTTCTGCTTGATTTTTCTGTATAACTGACCTAAGTGATCACTTTGTCTTTTATATTAAAGTTTTTAAAGTGCAACTGCACCAATCGAAAACAGAGGGTGAGACAAATAAAAATTAGTCATTATTAGGAGCAAAAATTTCAACAAAACATTTTTTTCACAGCATAGATTTAAACAAAGAGCCTTTCTTAGTTTACATTCATGATTTGTGTGTTGTATAAATTTTACATGTGTGTGTAACCAAATTTTTGTGGAAGGTTGAGGATTTGGACTATAAAAATTCTGGTAGGCTTACTTGCAACATTATGATGTCTGTTATAACTTCCTTTATTCTTTATTCTGAGCATTTGAATTTCTATCAGTTTCCTTTGGTTCCCTTTCTGTTTCCTTTTCTTTGCTTTTAGTGACAAATAAATTGTCAATTTTCTCTCTTTAGGATCTCAATAATTTAGCACCTAGAAAGCCTGACTGGGATCTCAAGAGAGATGTGAGCAAAAAATTGGAAAAGTTGGAGAGACATACACAGCGAGCCATAGCAGAACTTATTCGTAAGTTTTAAATCAGCCCAATTTTAAGATTATAAAGAAAAGTTTAGTTTTTGATATCAGGCAGAAGCATAGACTAATGATTTTCTTAAAACATGCAGCCAAGCTTTTGAGCAGTGCATTTGACTCAGGAAGTTTATATGGTTTTAAAAAAAAAAGTTGTTTGCTTGAAATTAAGGACAATGTTTTTATCAAACATCATTTTATTACCTACCCTCTAATTTTCAGAGGAAAAAAATTAAGTATTGCATCAGCAACTAGGAATAGGCTTCAGATGAAAATGACAGAAGCAAATTGTAAATTATGTACAGTCGAGTCTGGTTATTTCGAAGTCTTCGAGCTAAAAAGGGTATCTCGAATTATCAGGATACATAGAGAAAAAGAGGAGAAAAATGTGGATGACAGATTAGGAATGTTACACATATACAAGGGGGGCAACTGCGAATTCCAAACTTCAAAGCAATTTCCTTCTTTGGCAAAACTTTTTTATCCTCCTCTTCAAGCAATTTGATTTTATTTTCAATGCTTAGGCTTTTGGTTTTTCGCTTCAAAGGGTTTTGACTTGAAAGAGAAAATGTCATATTGTCTAAATTGAAACTGATTTCACTGAATGTAAAAAGTACAGCTTAAAATAATAATAAGTGACCGAGCGCTACAAAGTGCTTTCACGGACTAAAAGCCAGCAGCTTTGTAGACCTAGGTTAAGTTATAAAAGTTAACACACATACAAATGCACAGCTAACGGAGATAATTACATGTATAATGTAACCCAAGTTTGCCCCACGAATCGTAACCAAGAACCACAAATGAGAAGACCCTCCCAAACAAAGCCAGGTCTAGATCTAGATCTATGCCGGCACAGAGCCACAATCAAAATTAAATTGTATTGACATAATAGAACAATGTGCAACCAGGTAACATCGCACACGCTGACCACACGCCGAGTTCAATCACAGCGTGTGGTACCACCATTCCCCTTCTCTTCCAGTCTAGGAAGCATCCACACCTGATCCCTAGGCCAAGCCCATTCTATTTTATTGCAGACTCTTGCCTGTAATGTAGGCAGGCCAAACACAGACACACACACGCATTCACAGAATTGCTTGCCGCTCAGAGCATAGCAATTGACACCACTTTGTCTGTTTTACAAGCTAGGAAGATTGCTTTCAGAATTAAACAAAAAAAACAAAAAAAAACGCCAAGACGACTTTGAATTAACCGGATCATTCTTTCGGACTTCGAACTAACCGATATTTTTAATAGAGCTTAAAGAGAGAAATATTCGGGTATTTTAATCGACTTCTAAATATCCAAAAATTCGAACTATCTGGATTCAAATTATTTGAACTCGACTGTATTACTATTAGGATTTTTTTTATTTGAAAGGGTACATCATACTTTTTTTTTCATTTGAAGCTGAGCTTAGTTGATTGGAAATAATGTCATTAAAACATCTTTTTACTAAATTTAGAAACACGGAGAAATTATAACTTTTTGTAAGTGGCACTACCTGCACTTTTTTTTTCTCTTAATCAAGTGGCTGTTATATTCATGAAGTTTTTATTCACCTGCAAGGTACAAATCCTATTGATTTCCAGATTTGAAAAACTTGTTAATGATTTTTCACCATATCTTCTGTCTCTAGGAGAGAGGTTAAAAGCCAGTCAAGATGACCTGGCTTACGTGGTGATGGGAGAAGGGATACGTAGAAAGGTGGATGATGATGATGATGATGATTAGAAATTTTCATGTCAGTGATATTATCATGTTTCGTTGTGTCAACATATATTTTAAATTTAGAATTTAGTTTCAAAAAAGGTTTGACCCCACATGTTTGATTATTAGATTTGAGTTTGTGAGAATGATTTTCTTGTCTAACACTTGTGACAGTTTCCAAATTTACCAAGAAATGAAAGATGTAATAGACATCTATTGTATATTTTTGTGTTGCTTAATTTTCAAAGAGAACAATTGGCAGTTACTCATAGCTTGTGTTACTGATGCCTTTTTCATGCTACTATTATTACTCAAGTTTTTCTTTCATTTTTTTTTCTTGTAATTTATATTTCAATGAAAGTTTTTGGTATTCAACATACTCTTTAAATTTAATAAAGATGTTCATTCTTTTTATGCTCTTTCTCACTTTAAATTCTGCTCATCCTTCATCCTTTTCTAAGAAAATCTTGAAATCATCACAAGTGGTTAAATGGTCTTGAAATTCAACACTTAATTGAAAAGAGCAATAATATTGCTACATGTAAAATAAGAATTCATTACAAATATTTCATACATTATTAAATGTTGCCATTTGTAAAATTTCGCTATGGCCATCATATTTTCACAAACTTTTAATGACCAATGAACCTGATCCACATTTCTGCATAATTTATATTGATATGGACATACTGTTGATTTTTTTTTTTTGTTATTCATGTTGAATATTAATGCCACTTCCCAGTAAACTTTTGCTTCAAATAAATATGCATTACATTTTTAGCAGACTATGTTTTGCATTCAAACTGTGCAAGTTTTTTTTTTTTATTATTTTCTTGGTTTGTGAAAGGGGGAAAGGGTGGCTTCACTCTTTAATAAAATGTTCTTCCTCCTGGCTACTAAGTCTCTTACTCAGTATTGGTGTTAAATATCAATGCCACTGCTCAGTAAACTTTTAAGAGAGAGAGAGTGTGTTTCTATGGACCAAAGTAACCAGAGGCACTATGCTTTAGCATATGACCTTGAATGCGTTCTCTGTGTGTTTTTAATTTACAAACCAATGTATTGGATGTATGAAAGACGAACCCCAGCTAGTTGCAAAGGTGCAAAGGAGAACAGTACAGACAGGACAATGATGTATATCAGTCAGGAGTTGGGGACTGTAAAATGGTCTCCAAAGCTATAATTATGCCCCTCCCAGTCCCACAGTTACCCTTGACTGTACTGACGGTAGAAAACTGCAAATAATATTAAATCAAAAGCTTAGACTAGAGTGTCAACTTCAAATACATTAATGGATTCACTCGCTCACTCATTTAGCTTGCCTGCAAATATATAATGCAGTGTCACAAGTTCACAATGGAAATTAAAGAATGCAAAAATCGAATACGTCTCAAGGGACTTAATCAAAAGGGCGCAACCTTTGCACAGCAGAAAAATATTTTATCCCCAAACCAAACCAAGCTTAAATTGTAAGCAAAAGAAAAAATATCTTTTCATCGAGTGCCATAAAAAAAAAAAAAACTTCTACAAAACTTCAAGGACCAAGATGAAGAAAAAAATAAGCATATAAGGCAACTGATCATCCTATAGTCATACCTGACTAGAATGAAGGATAAACAACAGCAGCCTTCAACTATTATATAAAATAATTACCAATAGAAAGCTAATTTGTCTATATATTTGTCGACAGCTGCCACAATTCCAAAATAGATGTGCATAAAAAGACAAGCATGACCACACATCTATATACTAACATTTTCAGAATAAAAATTCCGATGCAGAGGTTAATCTTATCAAATAATGTTTATTATCTTCAATTAGGTTTCAACATAGAATTACTGTCATTAGCTTTGATTAATTATTGTACAAAAAAATTAACAACACATCTAACTACAGCTTATGGGAAATGCAACAGGATACAGCTACAATATTATCAAAAACTTATTTTTCATGTATTAAATTGGCCTATGTTCTGTTTAGCCTTCCTTCTCTCAACAAATAAATACACACTATAAAGCATTCTTTATTCTATCTTGCACATTGTAAAGAAAACCTTGTATTTATGTATAGGATAGGTCACCTAATACATGTACAGCTTAGTTGCCAAGAATATGGCTTTCATACTTTGTCCTATTATTATAATATTATTAGTTCCAAATGAGTTGCAATAGATCTATTCAGTCATCTAAAATCCACAATTCTTTGCATGTAGCAAAATCACGTCCATACCAATTACCATCTAATCTATTCAGGAATGACTCTACCCAGCTTGTAGCATTTACTCTTGCTTTTTATGAATTTCTTTGAAAACCAGAAAGCTAAGGCTTACTCTTGTTTTTTTATTAAACAGATTACTGCTTAGTTAAGCAGCCTTCACAAAAAGATGTAAATCCAGTTGACATGTAAATTTCACTTTGAGTAAGACTGGTCTGTTTTAAGATCTTGCAGCATAAGATCTACAGTACACGCCCGATAAATTGACATTACAGGGATCAACGAAATTGCGTCGAATTAGGAGATAATATTAAAATTTATAAATTTCAAAATCTCAATAATGGCTTTGTAGGTCTGCTTATAGCACTACAACAAAGGGACGTAAAGAGGACTCACTGTAGTCTCACTTTTAATACTAATATAGTAATAAAACCCATCACATAACTAGATCCACAACTGTCTTTGTCTCTCGCGCACTCACACACAAAGGTGCTTGTCTCTCTATGGTCTTCCCTGCGCATCCAACATCCCTCTCATTTCTGCTCACACAAACCCTTGTCTTAAGTTGCAGTGATCCACACACAACAGATCTTTAGATCTAACTCATGAGGCTAGGCCAAAAATTAAATGACATTTTGGATGATGTAGATATTGAAATATGGTGGAAATTCTGTCGAATTAGGAGAAATCGGTGGACCAAAATGTCGTTTTGTGGGAAAATTTATTAGTACTGATAAAAGGGATTTATTTGGGATTTTTTGTTACCTAGAATTAAGAGGAATCGCGACCTATGAGATGTCAAATTAAGTGGAGGGCACTGTATTTGTTTGGCTAGATGTTACTATTGTTAGATTCTTTAAGCATGAACTTGTAAAAACATAGATGCATAGCTCATGTTAAAATTTGGTTTACAATTTTATATTATAGCAGATCAACCTTTTACAGTTCCATTGCCTTAGATACAAACTCAAAAATGACATCACAATATTTAAATCAATTGAAATGGATGCAAAACATGGAGGTACATTTATAATTTTTATTAGTGAGAGCATTTTTGTTTCTCATATAAATATTGTAACATCGGGATGCCTCAAATAAAGAAGAGGAGCTTGGTACACGTTTGTATCACAAAAATTTAAAAAAATGATGCACACTATTATAATTTTAATTTTTTCTTTTTCTTGCTCTTTTCTTGTAATTTGGTTTCCTCTTGCTCTAGTTTTCTCTCCAAAGCTTGCCTTCGAAGTAATTCTGTGTCCTGTTGATAGTGAGAGCAGAATTTAATAGACCAAGCTACCAAAATAAGATGACATTTGACAAATGTAAAACTAGATTGAACTAATCTAAATTGATTTCATTTCAAACCTTCTTTTGGCTTTTTTTTATATAATAAGAGGCATTTTTAAGTTTGCTTTCTTAAGTTTTTAATTTTTAAGTAAATAATAAACAAATTTTTCTTCTCTTTCTCTACTACAGTGGAAACCTCACAATTCGAATGTATGGGAATGGATTAAATCTTAGAATTAAGAGTATTCGAATTACGAAAATGGGTATAACAGAGTCTAAGACTCATTAAGTGAGTGTGTACTGAGCCTGCAACCAGCAACCCTCCCCTTTGCCCGTCCGACGTTGCTATCAGTATCAGTACAGAGTTGCTACTGGCACTTAATTGTTAATGCATCTGCTCCCTTCTTGATTTGTTAGCGCACTGATCAGCCTTTCTTGGGCAGTGATTGGCATTGCTTGCTGCTTGAAAGATGCATATAGCACTTTTGTGATGCCTTATGAGGTGGCATCGACTTCGAATTAAGAGAATCAAATAATAAATACTTCGAAATACAAGTCTGATTCTAACAAAGCCAAAGAGAGAGAAAAAAACTATCATCTTGCAAAATTCGATTTATGAGAAATTCGAATAATCACACTTCGGTTTTTGAGGTTTCCACTGTATTGATATTATTACAGTGAAAATCTCAAAAACCAAAGTCTGATAATTTGAATTTCTTGTAAACGATTTTGTAAGAGGATACGGAATTTTCTTTCTCTTGGAATTGGACCCATATATTTGAAGTCACTCTGGTTCAATTCTCTTAATTTGAAATCGATACAACTACATATAGCATTACAAAAGTAAAGGCTGATCAGTGTGTTAAAGCATTGAAGGAGCTGATGCGCTACGAAAGTAGTGCAAGTTGTTATATAACATTAATTGATACTGGCAGCAACGTGGAACAGGGAAATGGAAGGGTTGCTGCTTGCGGGCACAGTACACACTCAGTGTACAGTGAATGATTCGTATGTTTCAGTTTGCCTCTTTTTTGTTATTCAAATCCCCTTAATTCGAATTTCAATCCATTCCCATTCAAGTCAAATTATGAGGTTTCCACTGTATTAGTGCGATTTCTATGTGTGGAAAAGATTTGGGAAACGCTTAGGGCTATGGTAAATTGGACATATCAAACTGATTCTATATTCTATGTTAAGAATATCGTACTATCCCAAGGTTCGAAGACACTGTAATAAAAGACAAACAGCTCGGACAGCAACTCAAATTATGAATTATGAATGAATAATCATACTATATACTTTTGCATTTAATATCAATCTTTAATATTATTAATAAATCTAATTAAAGAAATATTAAATAAATCTGTTCGAAAGAACCAGTAAAACAAAAATTCACATGATAATTACTTGCTCAGAAATCTTTGCTTGAATAATACTCTGAGCCTAAAAAAAAAAAATAAAAAGCCTGTTGATCTGCAATGTAGAACTAGAATGTAGATCTTTATAATGAGAATATTCGTAGCACTGAATTTTCCGATTTATTCTGCTCTCATTAAATTTATGTCAAATGGACCATAACAAGCCTTTACTCTACAGCTTCTGCGGCTAACAGACTCCACTCTGTCTCTAATCCTAGACATCTGCTTTCCTTGTCATCCTCAAAGTTATCTACACCTGGCAAATGGCTTGCTGTAATCCAACTGTTGCGCTCAATGCACCATACCAAAAGTTCTCAAGTTATATGCTTTTTCCCGCTACCTTGGTTATTGATACATCTAACTGTGGTGGTATTATCAGACAGTAAGTAAAAAAATAGTTTCTCATGTTTGAAATGAAAGCTTTAATAGAAAGTAAGGCAGCTTTGAGTTCTAGACAATTCATATGTAATGACTGTTCGTCTTTAGACCACAGGCCGCTTGTAATAACCCTATCGTTAATTCCAGCCAACCAGTATTGCTTACATCAGTATTTATCGTGATAGTGGGTAGGACATATCATTGGAGTAAACAACAAATCCCAAATACGGTATCTGATTTTGAGGGGTAAGGGAGCTTTTATCCTTGGAAATTTGAAATCCTAAACTCTCTATCAATGAAATTGCTTGATCTGTTAACCCCTTATTGAGCAGCAAAAAGACTGAAGTAATAGTAATGGTTCGAAACAAGAGTGACAGCAGATGAAGATATTTACTAATTGGAATAAACTCAAGCAAAAGGATCATTCAAATACATGTACTTAGGTACTTTAATATCAAGCAATGGACACAAAAACAAGAATATCACAAGCAAAAAAGTTTCCATACAACGAAATAGTAGGTAGTTACAAATAAACACATCTCCATTCACACAAGAAGAAGAGCCCTGGAATGATATATTGAACCGATTACGATGTATGGATGCGAGGCCAGGACATTTTCCAAACAGTTACAAAAGAAACTGTAAGCAACAGATATGGGATTCTTTTGAAGAATGCTATGAATCCCATGGACTGCTAAAAAATCAAACGAAACAGTATTACTAGAAGCCCACACAACAAGATCACTTACAAATAAAATACCTATTCGGCAGGCAACCTTTTTGGCCATGTGATGAGAGGTGAGAAACTAGAATATATTTTGACAACTGGAATAATTGAAGGAAAACACAGCATGGGAAAACAGCAAGAAAAGATGTTGGATGGATTAACAAACTGGTTGAAAGTAGGATGAGCAACATGCAATGAGAGCTGGGCACCTGATTGATCAACCTGTATTGTTCAATTGTCAAGCATAATTTACACATACCTTGACAGGGGTGCTGTCGGCACTAGATGCTCCTGAGCCAGAACTTTTTTGTGGTGACTCGACTGATTTTGAAGGAGACTGATTTTTGTTTGCAATGGATGGTGGTAGACGATGTCCCCAAGACTCTAAGCTAGGAGCACTCTTGGATTCATTCACTTTCTCAACTGTCGGCAAAAAAGTCTTTCAATTACATGTAGATATATTTATTACCAGCTTTGAGTTGCCACAAAAATTTTAAGTAACATTAATTAAGCTCTATTAATGCAAAGATTGCATATAATCTTTCTTTTTTTCATTTTACAGCTACATCAACCACAGGAGTAAGTTAATGTTGTGGCCATGAGTAAATAAAACTGAAAGAACGGGAAGGGGGGGTGGGGAAAAGGGAAGGAAGAAGAAATGGTATAGACACCTGTTTAGTAATTCAAAGCTATCTCATTTACTAAAACAGTAAAAGAAATCTAGTTTACTAAAATCAAATATCATTGTGCTTCACTTCTTATCCAACAAAAATTTCATTCTTTGGATATCTAAAATGATTCTAAACCCTTTTTTTTTTAAATTTGGGAAATTCCAATGAAAAAGAAAAGTTACTAGGACTTTCTAAGGATGAAAACAGAGCGGAGGCATTACAAAAAGTCTGTTAGTTTCTTTATTTTCATATCTTATATAAGGGCTTCTAGTAGGTAAACTTCTTAAAAAGAAAAAGAAAAAAGAATCACATTATTGGTTTCTATAATTTCCTCTCACCTTTAATGGGTGAGCTAAGTAACCAAGCTCTCTTGGTTGCTATCTCTCTGTACAGTTCCTGGCCACATGAAGTAAACGCCTTCTCTCCACAAGCCTTAACTTCTTCCTCGAAGCCCTTTGTGAGGCCAAACATATGAAATATATTTTGGTTTAAGATTAAGAGAAGAAGACAAAAATTGTTTTTAAAAATAAAGATTTTTAGCCACAACTTAGAAGCTTCAAAAGTAGTAAGAGACGGTATAGAGTTGTTCTTTGAGCCAGAACTCTTAGCATTAGAACTTATGATTAACACTCGTTATTTGAATCTTCTTGGTAAAGAAAAGGATACTGTATTCTAGCAATAGAGCCTAGCACTTCCGCATTTGCATGTCATGTTCAACTTAAGCACAAGACATAAAAATCTGATTCTTCTCATATGATTTATTAACACTCTTTATGGACTTCTTTTTAATTTTTTTTTTTCGTTCTTCAAAAGAATAAAAGAAATTTCCAATAGACACCATTCTTTTTACTTGTCAATCTTTGACAACGTTTTCACTATTCGCACCCAGAAAAATCTTATATCAGTCAATACTCAGACCTTGGAGGTGATCATGCTGTTTTGAAATGCAACTTCATCAAATGTGGCTGTTGCTAGAAATTCTGCAAAAGAAAATATCAGTGATAAGAACCAAAGTTGTGAGTCTAAAGAAGTAAATATGGATTGATTCTTTTCTATGTTAGTATTTTTTCACCCTTTTTCATTTCATGAATGACCTTTGCAGGGCACAAGTGAATCAAAAATTTGTCCAAAAGTAAAGCTGCATATTTCCTGTTGACATTGTATCAAAATCTATAAGCTTGTATTTTTGTAAAATTGACCCAGGCATGAGATGAAAACAACTCCTGAATAAAAGCTGATCAATTATCATCCCAGTTTACTGATCAGGTACTCACTGCGGGAAACTCTGGCTCCCTGAGCTTTATAGTCATCAATTTGCCTGTCTTTGCCTTCGAGAAGCTTGAAGAGCTCTTGCTGCTGCCTGTAGAGTTCGCCCACCATTGCCATTAGAGGAACAGTCAAATGGTCTCTTGCCTAAAACAGAAGAACACGTTTTAGTCCTACTAGTTTGTATCAAGGTTATTCCAGTCCAGGGTGGGATCATTGAATTTCTGAGCATTGCTGCATTTCTTCATTTAAAAATATAAAAATCTTAAATTCAATATAAAAAAGGACATCTTTACCTTTTTATTTCTCTACTAATCGTTTATCAGTCTTTCATACTTTTAAATAAGCATAAAACAACCCTTTAAAAAATCTTGGTGATGTCAAAGTGATTGTGAACTCTCATGAGGACTGCAATGTTTGTTTTAAGTACATTCTAGTTGCATTTTGTCCGTGCCCTTCTTGAATAATCTACTTTTAAATAAAAAATTCATTGTCATATGTATGGTAAAAATCTGTCCGCTGTTTAAAATCTCATGTTACAAAAATTAAGCAGATTATCTCAAGGAAATTTCTTTTTTTTTTCATATAGTTTGTCATTAGAAGGATGCCTAGGAATTAAAGTAGGAGGCACAAAGTGAGCAACTTCAGATAAGCCCTACGCTGATGAAACTGTATTAATTGCAGAAAATAAAGAAGACTTGCAACAATTTTTAGTCATTGTTGAAGAAGAAAGCAAAAAGAGAGGATTTGAATTGAACAACAAAAAGGGAACAAACTCAAGCATAGGGATCTTTTCAAGTACTCGGGTGCTTTAATATCAAGCAATGGAGATGACATGTTTGAAATCCCATTAAGATTAGCGATTAGCAACTTTTTTTGGCCATGTGATGAAAAGAGAGAAATTGGAATACCCTGTGACAACTGGAATGATGGAAGGAAAACACAATTGGGGAAAATAACAAGATCAGATGTTGGATGGACTAAAAAAGTGATAAATGTATGACATGTTTGAAATCCCATTAAGATTAGCGTAAGCAAAAGTGAATTTCCAGAGGAAGAAATTAGCACTAAGATATGAATACAACTTTATCGACAAAAAGAGAAGAACCCTGAAGTGCTACATTGAATCCATTCTGATGTATGGGTGTGAGGCCTGGACAATTTCAAAGCAGTTACGAAAGAAACTGGAGGCAACAGAAATGTGTTTCCTATAGAGAATGCTATGAATCTTATAGACTGCAAAGTGTTACCAGAAGCTAACACAACAAGATCAATCATAAATAGAATATGTAAACGCCAAGCAACTTTTTTTGGCCATGCGATGAAAAGAGAGAAACTGGAATACCCTGTGACAACTGGAATGGTTGAAGGAAAACGCAGCTGGGGAAAATATCAAGATCAGATGTTGGATGGACTAAAAAAGTGATAAATGTATGATGAGTAAAAGATGCACTAAGAGCAATGTGGGATTGAGATACGTGGAAAGTCATGATCACTTATGCTAAAGAGCAGGGCAACTGGTTGATTGACTCATAGGGTATTATGGCTCTTCTATTTATATCTCCACCTTCCTTTTAATAACAAAAAAATACTGATGCCAAGACACCTCATTTCCCACATACCTTTAGATTTTTAAGAATGAAACTTAAACAATATCTATCAGTATTTGCTGTTTTGAGAGTCTGTTAAGTTGTTGCCATTGGATCAAGGCAACATTATTATCTTAGATATATTCTCACCATTGTTTCTGGGGCACTGCCAGCTTTAAATGAATACAAGAAAGGCATCCCAGCCAGGTGAGACTCTATCTCAAGGACAGCTTCATCATCTGAATTGCTAATCGTTAATTGCATCCCATTGCCAGGTGACTCCAAGCTGTAACGGATTTGATCCAGTATTTTGGATATGGGTGCCTCAATACTTGGGTTTAATTCCTGTTAGGGAAAGATAATATTTTTTCAACAATATAACTCACTGTTACAATACAGTTTATCGTTGCCAAATATATATACAAAACCAAAAGGGTTTACATGCAAATATAAACTGTTGATAGAGACAGTAATTTTAAAAGAAAAATTTTTTTTTAAATGTGTATATAAAATACACACCTGAGGTCAACTTGCTTTTAAGTTTTACAAATTACAAATTTAAAACCCACTATGTATTTTTCTGCTTGCACCGTCAATGGTGGGTTGAACTCCATTGAAAAGCCTATTATTCTTTTCAATAAAAAAGCAATGAGCTCTACATTCTCTTGATGAATATATGAACCTTACAACTCCAGGATAGTTACAAAAAGTTGCAGACTAGTAGTTTTAACAATCAACCACTTAGAATTAAGACTTTTTTTACTCACCGTGACTCTCCTCTTCAGTGCTGCACCACTCAGTTTTTCATACCAAAAGTGCACCATGTCTGTAATGAGTACCTCGTAAGCATCATTGTAAAATTTTGACTTCACCAGAAAGCAACCTCCAGTCTCCTCATCAATTTTATTGATGGGCAAAGGTTTCCAGGGGCAAGAACTCAGATCTGGTTTCCACTGCCGCCTCCACTGAAGTTCTGTCATGTCTGAAGAGTGCAATCTTACAATCTCCTTGACTCAGCGTGACTGAAATCAGACATATATGTAATAGATTTTGAATCACATTAAACTTTTTGGTACCGAAAAAATTTTTTAATCATTGTAATTTTGATGTAACCATGAGATATTTTAGAATACTTGTACCTTGTTACTTTGCTGTTTATTTTAAGGTAATTTACAATTGCTCCTATAGTCGACATGATGACAAAAAAAAAGAAAATTTTACATCTATAGTCAGGATTAGGTATTAAAACTCCCCTTTCAGTTAGGCATCAAGATGAATCATAGTCCCCTCTTCAACATGGGAACCAACAGTAACCATTGAACAGTTTTAAGTCAATGGCGTAACACTCCAGATGAAAGGGGGTGCAAGGCAGCAGATGGGTGGTGCAACACAGCATGTG
Organism: Elysia crispata; assembly: GCA_033675545.1. Lineage (NCBI taxonomy): Eukaryota > Metazoa > Mollusca > Gastropoda > Plakobranchidae > Elysia > Elysia crispata. Next base: position 75,193 of record JAWDGP010006226.1, on the reverse strand, counting down.
AAATGGTTTGCTAGGCAGCTCGTGGGTGTGCAACACTGCATGTGAAATGGTTTGCTAGGCAGCTGGTGGGTGTGCAACACTGCATGTAGAAACAGCTGCTGGGCAGCTAGTCAACATGAACTCTATATACTCTAGCTATTCAGATATATATGAGAACCTATGACCTCCCTGAAGACTCCAGTCCAATGTGCATGCTATTGGCAGTGAGGGATTTATAAAGACACAACCCAGCCAAGATGTTTAGTAAGGCTAGGAGAGAGGTAAGGCACCCATATAATTCAGTACAATCAAGGGTATTCAGAAAGCAAAATATATACCATACATGTATCACACAAAAGATACACATCTGATATAAATTTTTTTCTAGAAAAGGGTGCTGATGCCATTAAAAGGGGAAAGAGTGTGGTTAATCACTGACTGTGGTAGTGACATCTAAGTTAAGGGTAGGGTAGGAGGCAGCAACATATAGGGAAGGGGAACTGAAGTAAGAAAAGGTTATTTGATTTGGTCATTGTCTGGCTGGGAGTGATGAGGATAAGAGAGGAGGAAAGGAGGCTGCAAAGAGAGTTGGTTTTGGATCTTAGCAGGCAGTGGGCATACCATTCCCACTGTTCCTGCCACAGCCAAGACATCCAACTTTAAGTCAAGCTACAGACTAAGGTGAGAATTTTGTTCAACAATGTTACCTTAAATTCAGATCTAGATTTAAAAGAAGTTATAAAGTTAGAACACTATACGATCAAAACCGTGACAACAAGTACTGGCTGGGTAGCTGGGTCCTCTTACATAAGTTACAGGTCTATTCATACAAGCTAATGAATAGGAGTGTAATAAATTAAATCACACACATCTAGATCTTGTAAGTTATGAACTTATGTCATCAAATCGGTTTTTGACTAACACTTTGTTCATTTTAAAAGCAGTTTTTTCTTTTCTTTTCTTTTCCAGAAAATTTAGGCAACTGTAAAAGGTACCTGAATATGGAACAATTTAGTGCCTGCAGACTTTTGATGGATATTCTGTGACTTTTATTTTTTTTTTTTTAATCAGCTGGTTAAAAGGGTTTACAAGGTGCAGTTATCGACCCAACTCACTTTATGCTTTAAAATTTTATACAGAAGACTCAGAGACTAGAGTTACGACAGTTAGTCCTGGAATACTTAATTGCAGAAATTTTATCTTTATCCAAACCCATATTTCAAGCTGGATTTTGCGCCTAAGTTATCAATCTGACTTTATTTAATGTGACTACCTGCAGTATTAGATTATCTTGATTCTAGGGGCTCCAAACATGTAGATAGACAGTAAGAATCGAAAGTAGACTTTCCATGATAAACAATTATAGCGGTAGTGTTGTTAGTCACAAAATACGATGTCAGAAAAAGCGTTTCTTTACTGCTAATATTAGAATGAAGGTTTAGTACGAGTATTACTTTTGAAGACATCATCTTGGAAAGTTAAGATATTTTACTCTAATCCTTTGTGAAACTAACCTACAATTTAAAACGGACGGTGTGGTGAAAGCATTCAGCGACTGAGTTATAATATACATATAAATGAGATCCTACTTTCTTACAAAGCTTCTAAAGATGGCTCTAGAAGTGACAAATTGTCCTGTAGAAAAACGAGCAGTTGCTTTAAAATCTTTTATCACTCATCACTGTGGCAACATTTATCTTCATCTTTTGCAGAATTTGTTTTCCTCCTAGCCTCTTATGCCTAGTTTCTTCTTACACTAGGCTTATTGGCGATTGTAAGCCGACAAAAACACCTTTAAAAAAAAAAACTCTGCCACATCATTCTGTTTTGTTGTCAGTCAATAAGTAATCATTCAACCCCACCAACCCCCCCCCTTCCTTTTTTTCCTTCTTTGTCAAATATATTCGCAAACTACGATCCTGTAGCCTTGTAAATGTTAGCTACAGGTAGAAAACAAGCGCCATCTTAGCCACACTTGAAAAAAGAGTTAAATTATAACTATGCTTATAGAGGGTTATGAAGGTTCTTTTCACTAAGCTCATAACTTAACCGACCATTTGGCACAAAAGTGTCCATTGACTTTGCGCTCCTTTGAGCATTTTTTATCAGCTCAATACATTTGAACAGTCTAGGCTCTTCAGCGTTTGGTTTGCCAGCAAGGCAATAACTCTGATGCAATCTTTTGTTAAGATTTCGAATACATGTACTCTTAAAGAAAGTGCAACAATACTTGCTTTATCTAATTACATGCACCATTGCTATCGTCGAAAAGTTGATTCACGTTTATAAATACTGACCATAAAACGGTATCGGTGCAAGGGTGTACTATGCAGATAGCTCATTGTATTTTTGTTCTCAATATTTATTTTTTTTGTTAGTTTGATATAACACATCCACAACTGGCTTTTAGTACAAATAAGTCGATGGGGTGCAGGGCGAAAATAAAGAGATTAGGCTTTGAACTCCTCTGACGAACACGAGAGGAAGGTTTCTGCAGATATCAGGGTATCAGGGTGGCCGCTCTAACCCCTCAATCTTTGGTGCCACAATCTGCGATACATTTTATTAATGTTGGAAATGCAATGATAACCCATGCAGACAATAGAAAGATAAAAATAGAAGGAACACACAAGATAGAAAACCTCGTTTGCAAACAGCCATCACGTTTAAAAGAAAAATTAGTAAATTTTCATTAAATGGACAATACATGAATTTATCTTCAGGTGTATTATTGCCATTTGCAATTTTACCCAATGCAGGCACTGAATTACACCTTGAAGCGTATTCTATGAACATGTATTTCCATAAGTTCTCATAGAAATCGTGTCCAGTTGAACTCAATCTGCTCACCTTTTTCGGTTGCGAAACTTCCTTACATAAAGAAGCGACTGCGATCTAGAAATTTTAAACATAAGACATTCTGACTAACGTTTGGATGCTACATCGCTTTTCAAAATTTTCATATATTATATTTGCCATATTGCTCAGGACTTAAATTAGTATTTATAGATACGTAGAATTATAACTAAAAGCATGATTTCTCTCTCTCTCTCTCTCTCTCTCTCTCTCTCTCTCTCTCTCTCTCTCTCTCTCTCTCTCTCTCTCTCTCTATCTATCTATCTATCTATCTATCTATCTCTCTCTCTTTCTCGCTCTCTCTCTCTCTCTCTTTGTCTCTCTCTGTGTCTCTGCTCTACCTCTCTCTCTCTCTCTCTCTCTCTCTCTCTCTCTCTCTCTCTCTCTCTCTCTCTCTCTCTCTCTCTCTCTCTCTCTCTTTGTGTGCTTCCCATGACTCAGTTTATCACAAAGCTTGTTTTTTTCGTCGGCTTGTAGCGTATAAAAAACGTTTACCGCAAATTCTAAAACTTGAACCGGAATTGAGTCTAGAATCTAGCTCTCTTGTAACCAGTGTAAACAAGATGAAATTACAATTTCGATGGAATTTTTTATGGTTCTGTTTGCCTAGTAGTTTTCAATTTATAATTTCTATCAAAGTTTAGGTTTACTAAGTATAATTTTCGTGATCAAGATTTAGATCCATATACATCTAATTAAGAACTTGATGAAAAACAAAATCCAGACCCACTTTGAAGTTTGAAATCAAATATTCAAATTACATAATGAATTCACAGGAAATCTAGATCTAGGACTAGATCTAAAATCTTCATCATATTCGTGGATTTATATTTAACATAGCTGTGTTTTTAAGTGGTCTCTTTTAAAAAAATCATTCAAACAAGCAACATAAATCTCTGCAAAAACGCTGTTACTAGAAATAAGGGTTGGGTAATTTCCTATTGGGTATGTTCATTAAGTTGATATAGATCTAGATCTAGATCTAGATCTAGGATGCATGATTACTTAGGTTTTTTTTTTTTTTTTGGTGATTGATAGTTTATTGTTAGAAAATGATATACACTTACTTGCGGCATTAATAAGATCTATATGACAAATATTGGCCTGTAGAAAATCTGAATCAAGAGTGTCCTCAGCTCATTACATCTTAATAAACAACATCACTTACCGTACTCATTCAGAAGTTATTACGAAATAAGAAGCAGATTTTTTTTTTTTAATTGTAAATTGTATCTTTGCTTCATGTTATGTTCGCCTGTTGTCATGATAAACACTGCTCCCCATGGAAAGAGAAGTAAGGCAGAGACCACCATATTGTTTTGAATGAAATCCTGAACTGCTTTAACTTGATGGAGGTCTAAAAGGAAATAAGCTCACAACTTTGTAATTACGAGACAAAAAAGACATAACAAACCTATTATAAATATAACATATATTCATTTCACTTTGTAAGCTTCGTCTTGATGGAGGAAATTCAAATGGCACCAGCGTTGGTTATAGAAAGAAAAATGAAAACTAATGTACACCTTTCAGTTGTTTCCTTTGAAGTATTTTGAATGCAGTGCTCACATATTGTTCTGTTGTTGATTTTGTTTAACTGATTGCATTCAGATTTTTTTTTTGGGTAGCCTGCCAGAATTACAGAAGATTCACATTTCGCATTCACGCTCACAGTGTTGATATGGACAACTATAGAGAACAGCTTCACGATGTGAGCGTGGGAATGGATGCAATCAGTTAATGACAATCCCTATTTTTATTACTTTTTAAATGAACAAAAAATAATGTGGGCATAGTAATTAGAATTAATTTATCCTTCACGCAAATATAAAAGTGAGATTTTATTTTAATTTCTTAGCTAGTATCTTGTTTCCACTATTTCAATCAGATGGCTGATCATTTCACAAAAAAAAAATATAAAAATATGTTTTATTTTTTTTGGAAGGGGTTTGACTTTTTTGTATATTCAGACTAAGATACATGGCACATTTTGGTAATATTGAGAAGAACTGAACAATGCATTCATTTGTTAAAATTTTGATTTACTCAAAATGGTTATTGATGAAAACAATTGATGATTTTTCACCCCGTTTAAATACTTCTTTTTTCTTTCCATACAACACTGTCTCAAACCAAAGGCTATATGCCTGCTTGAATCCCTTACCATTAGCCATTTTTTTTTAACACAAAGTCTTTCAAAGAATGGCCTTGGACTCATCATATTAATAATTATAAATGTTACCTCAATATGTACTGTCTCCAACAGATTTTTAAATGTTTTCCTTATTTTTTCAGAGTTAAACATGGATAAAAGATCTAGCAACCAATATTCTTTGTATGGAAAAGAAGTGAACTCATCTAATTATTCTAGAAACCAACCATCAAACTCAAGGTAATATTTCAACGGTGCCATGCTCTAACTGTGAAAATTGGTTTTGACGCTTTTTTTTTTCAAAAGACGAAAAAGGCAATAACTTCTTTATTCTCATGCTTTAAACTCAAAGAATTGGTAAAATTGTCTGTACTAAATGTTCTGCTGTGCTGCATGTTTAATTTTATTTTTAAAGTATAAATATCAGACAACAATTCACTTACATTCTTAAAACATTCTGATATCTTTTACATTTGGATGGCTACATGAACTTTATGGCCTATACTAAAGAGCAGAGCATGTGATTGATTCATTGATTGATTGATTGAGTCACTTAAAGGTTCAATTATAAGCTTTCACTCACTTTTAAATTAACCAAAAGGAAAACACATTGTTAAAAAAAATGCTTCACACATAATTATTACACTGCTTACTGCAGGAAAATAAAATAATGAAATCATGTATCAGGATTGTGTTACTAATGACTTTTTAAACAGTATTATTTAAAAACCAATTATTTATTTTAAGTCACTGAGATTGAAACTGTTAAATTTTCTTCTACTTGCATTCCCAATTGTCTAGAGCTTGTACAATAAGAAAAAAAAACAACTCTCTACTATTTTGATGAACATTTAAACAGGTGTCAGTATTATATGAAAGGAAAGTTTGCCATTAATCAAACTTACCCTAGTCTTCAGGATAGTAGCTAAGAAATTGCCTTAAAAGCCTCCCTTGCATTTGCTGCTCTTTACTCACATCAGCGTTATAAATAGAAATATGAATTTTATAAGTCAAATGTGAAGTTTACTGCAGTTTCAGTCAAAGGATATAGTAAAGTTTAACTATTAATTTTCCAAGAATTTGATGCCTTTAAATTAAGTGATCAATATCAATAACTGAAGTAATTTCCTTTACCGCAATCATGGCAAATTAATTGTTGCAATAACTTTAACACCACAGTATACTTTGCATATTACTTCTGCTGCTGCTGCTGTTGCTGCTCCTACTACTACTACTACTACTACTACTACTACTACTACTACTACTACTACTACTACTACTACTACTACTACTACTACTACTACTACTACTACTACTACTACTACTACTACTACCACTATCACAACCACGACGATGACTACTACTACTACTACTACTACTACTACTACTACTACTACTACTACTACTACTACTACTACTACTACTACTACTACTACGACTACTACTACTACTACTACTACTACTACTACTACTACTACTACTACTACTACTACTACTACTACTACTACTACTACTACTACTACTACTACTACTACTACTACTACTACTACTACTACTACTACTACTACTACTACTACTACTACTACTACTACTACTACTATTACTACTGCTGCTACTACTACTACTACTACTACTATTACTACTGCTGCTACTGCTGCTACTACTACTACTCTCATAATTTGTAGAACTGCCCCAAACCTCATATTCTATGAATACACTCGTGTTCATCTATTAATGTCCACATTGTCTGTTATACCATATCTTTTGCAAATTTTTGTATCATTCAACATTTGATTTCAATAAGGATTAGCTTGCATGAAATGACCATTTAAAACTGGTGACTTAAAGATCACAAATAAACATTTTCTTACATAATACTTAGATGTCTGTTTATATTTGCTCTGCTTTGCATTTTAAATATCTTTTTTAGGACTCATTCTGCCAAGAAGGCCCCACCAAAACACAATGGAAATTTAGAAATAATAGAGGGAGATGGTAAGATCTTATTTAATAATTTAAATTTTTTTTGTTTGTTTTTGTTTTTGCTTGTTTTGTTTTGTCATCATGTTTATCAAGCTTCACTCTGTGTTTGTTTTTGGTTTTTTTTTCTTTTTTTCTTTCTTTTATATTAAATAATAGGAATTTCAAATTGGAAGATTTAAAATTATAAAAAAATCGATTGAAGGAAACATTTCTTAATAAATGAAAAGGAAGATAGACCTACTCTGTTTCCCACAAATCTATTTTCTAGCTTTATCATTTTAAATTTCTAAAGATTTTTTATGGATTTTATGGTTTTGTTTCAATCCATTATATACAAATGAATTTTTCCTTTCAGCCTCTGAGATGTACTCACCAGACACCAGGGATCTAGAGGACAGCAGCCGCCCTTCCTCTCAAGGATGTCAGCGTTCATGGTAAGTCACATTGCAATATTCTCAGGCTCAAGGGCATTTCATCGTTTTTAAATGCTGTACTAAGGTAAATCCCAGATTTTTCTTTGTATGTGTGTTTTTGGGGGTTTTTTTTTGTTGTTTTTTTTTTCATTTTAAGCAATAAGAATTTTTCAAACATCTTAATTTTTTACCTTAGTGAAATAATGAAAGAAAAAGTAACTTGAGAAAACATTCATTTGTGAGGTGATCTGAGAAAACCAATCACTCGTTTAAAAAGTAACCCTAGGCTTTACAGGTGGTGAGGGTGACCCCTGGTCAAAACTGAATGAGTGCTATCCCTGTAAAGTTCAACCATTTTTATATCATCTAAAAAAAAAGGAGCTTGATGTTTTTTTACTCTCATTTTTACTCTAAATATTTCAAAACATTTTTTTTTCTGAATCCTATCACCATGAAAGTCACAAATTCCTTAAAATGTAATGATATTTTACACATTAGTGGAATCTTCACCTGTTTCAATCCTGAAGCGTTGCAAATACCATTCTATTCATTTCTTTTTGCCTTTTTTTTAGGGTAACATGAATATTAATTGATTACATCAGCACTATCAGAGTGCTATATACTCCCTCTCTCCTTGTCTCTCTCTCTCTCTCTCTCTCTCTCTCTCTCTCTCTCTCTCTCTCTCTCTCTCTCTCTCTCTCTCTCTCTCTCTCTCTCTCTCTCTCTCTCTCTCTCTCTCTCTCTCTCTCTCTCTCTCTCTCTCTCTCTCTCTCTCTCTCTCTCTCTCTCTCTCTCTCTCTCTCTCTCTCTCTCTTTTTCAAATTCTTTGATGAGAAAAATCATTGTATAATAATCTTGATTTTGTTTTATCTCTCCACCTTTCTGTCTTTTCTTCTGTTATTTCTTTAGGTCAAGGAGCAGCATGGGCTCAGTTCCCCCCCGTCCAGACTCCTCAATGAGCAGGCGATTGGCCACACCCACTAAACAGATTTCTCTCCAGGCTGTAAGACGGAAAGAGGAAAGGTGGGTGTGGTTTGTTTCCTTTTATATTAGTTGTATATAACTCAAAGTCCCACAAAAGACAACAGTCTCTGTGGGGGGGGTTGCCACTATATTTTCATCAAACCATGCCATTCTGTTAATGATATATTTATACTTTTAAAAAAATTCAGCCAGCTATTGATTAGTTTACAGCTAATAAAAACCAAAGAAAAGCCATGCATATGTTAATCAGAGATAAGATAAAGAAACAACATATCTTTCAAGCTTAAAAGGCCTAAGTTTTGTAGTGTTCCTCTTCATTATTAGGCAGAGGTAGATATCATTACTCTCCATCCTTTAATGAATGAGATGAAGTTGTTCAGTCATGCTAGTGTCACTTTAGGTCAATTTAGTACAGCCGCAACACCATGACTGGCAATCTTATAAAAATCATTAACAAAATATGCTGAACTAAATAATAAGACAAATGAAAAAAAAATCAGGATAAAAAGATGGCACTATATTGGTATGTTTTACAAAACTTACAGATAATGAATACAGTGGAAGTCTTTGAGACGGGTAGCAAGGGAAGGCCATGGGAGGCAATTATGTAATGTAAATAATATTTAGGAGATATTGTGAAGATAGGATGGAGATTAATGGTTTCCATCTAAAAAGCTTACCCAAGACAAGAATAAATGGCCTTTAACTTATTCATTTCTTACAGCCTGCTAAGGATGAAAGGCATTGGTGATTAGTGACGTCACAAAATGAGACGTTTTGCCGCAGATGACTAAATGGGAAATTGCTATTTTTTTTCCTCAAAAGGGCTAGAAATCCTTATTATTTTAAGGGCTTTTACTTCTGAAACAGTATGAAAGTTAGAAATTATGGCATTACAAAAGGCAGAAATTTTAAGCTTCCTTTAGGAAAACTGAGATTACCAAAAAATTTCTCTGCTGCAAAATGTCTCATTTCGTGACATTGCTACACATATTGTCACACTCATTCAATAAATTCTTTTCTCGTTTTTTATCTGTTTTGAGTGACTCAAATTTTTTCCACTATAAAGCAAACATAATATTAGTGATATTTTTTTTTAAACGTTCAAATATTTAGTCACCAGAACCTATTAAGGCTCAAGCAAAATGAAGAAGTCGGTATGTAGAATATAAAAATTGTATTAACAAAAAATGGCCAAAAATTGAGTTAGGCATTTATCAAATGAGCGTGATGATATGTTTTTATTTTAGTTCTCTTTGAGAAGTTACATTGTGTGAAAATGCAAAGATTTGCTATCTTAGAACTATCATATTTGTTACATCAAGGGTGAAAGATATTATTTTACATATTTTAGCCTCTCTTTACCTTCTTTTGCATGTGGATATTTTTTCATCCCAGCTCTGAACCTTTTATGCCTGATGTGGATTTTGCAGCTTTAAATCTTGATAAGAGCTACAATAGGTTGTGGGACTTCACCTCTTCAAATGGTAAGAGACTATGAGGCAGTAAAAATGTCAAGTATATTTAAATTAACATTCAATTATAATATAATACCCGTATATCAAAGGTTTATAGATATTTTTAAACCAAGCTTGCCACTTCATCAAGGTGAACAGTTTTCTCAAAACTTATTTATTTTTAGTAAAGGCAATCAATTTTTGGCGTTGCAAATTTGGATTGGGAACATATTTTGGATCTTATGTTTGAATTATGTGCATATAAACCAAAAATTTTTCTTCACCTGAATGCCCTCAGCTATTTTCATTGTTTTCTCATCTGAAATCTTAGCCACAGCAATTTCAAAGTCCTCAGAGGACGAGTATATGGTTCGTAAGGCACATTAAAATATGAATTTTGGATCATAGGCATCTTAAACTTTTAAATCAATTTCTTTCCAGATGAAGATTGCTCTCGTGTCGCTACTCCAAAATTTGAGTAAGTTGTGCTTTGCCTATAGATTCTTTGTCTTAGATAGCTAAAAATGACTTACTTTCATACTCATATTGTTATATTTCTGTCACTTTCCTGACACAAAAATGTGTGTATTTTATAACTTCCATTATAAAAAAAAGTACATAACTCAGACAAATTATGCCATTCTTCAGTCTTGGTTAAATAATGTCTGTTTACGAAAAAAGTTTCCCTGTTGAAAACTCAAAGAGCAGTTTAGAAGACGTTCAATGATTCAGTCAATCAATCAGGTGCCGTGCTGTTTAGCATAAGCAATCATGACCTTCCACACATCTCTATCCCTCGTCGCTTTCAGCGCTTCTGCCACACTTCCTACTTTAAGTCACTTTGTTAGTCCATCCAACACCTTTTCACGCTGTTTTGCCCTGCTGCATTTTCTTTCAGCCATTGCAGTTGTCACAAGATGTTCTAGTTTCTGTCTTCTCATCATATGACCAAAAAAGGTTGTTTGGCATTTACGTATTCTATTATTAGTGATCTTGTTGCGTCAGCTTCTCGTAACACTGTTTCTTTTAATGATTAGTAACTGCTAAATGATAAAATCATCCAAAGTTATCATGTCTTATAATTTCAACTATGTGTGGGGATGTTACATTTTTTATTTTAACCTTCATTTGTAGCTGTTCTCACAGCTGCAAAAACAGGAGAGCTTTTATGGATTTAACCGATGATACCTATAACTTCTGCTGCAAATTTCAGCTCTGTTTAGTCATAGAATTTTTACTTCCAATCCAGCTCAGAATCGGATCTATTTGTGCCTCAGCATGCAACACAACTCCGTCTACCTAGACTTCATGAAAGTGATGAAGGAAGAGAGCAGAGACTTGATGACAATACACAAGATGATGCTTTTGAAGCTGGTTCTTCTCACTCCTCTCTTGTAGTAGCCAAATCAAATGGCAGGCAGGAAGTCAGTAATAATGAAAATATTCCCGTGTTGTCATCTTCACGGCAGACAAGAGATGATCATAATTATGAAGATGGTGATGATGACGATGATGAAGAAGATTCAGACAATGAAGAGAGGAAAGCACCAAATGAGCTACTTATGGAGGTATTATTTTTTTTTTTATATGTTTCCTTGAATTTTTTTCCAGCCAATAAGATACATGGAAAAAATCATATTTACTCTTGTTTGAGTAGGATCTTAACTTTGAGAGCTCAAGAAGAATACACTGCAGTGCAAACACTTTTGGGAATAATTTTTATTTATTTGTTGTTATCATTTCAGCTACAGTTAGTTTTTAATCTTAAGATTCAAAGTTTTGGATTCAAAGATAATTTTGCATCGATGAAAAGATGACACTGTTTATTGTATTGATGAGACCAAAGTAATGTTTTCAGAAGTAATCAAACTTGCCTGTTAAAAAATATATACTACCTTTTCAATACAACTTTTTTCTTTAATACTTCAGATGTTCATGTAACTTTACACTTTTCTTTCTTTTCTAAAGTTTGTGGAATGCTTGATGAAAAAAGACTACAAGAATGCAGAAAAACTATGCAAAATGAGTAAGACAACAGTTATACATGTATTTTATTGGTGCAGCCTAAAATGTTCTTATGAATGCATTTGTAATGAGAGATATGCTATTTCATTGTGCTATTTCACAGCCCAAAGTTCCTTTTTTATTTGATTCAGCTGAATATTTCTTTGTCAATTGTCATATCTTCATTGTGACATGAGAAAAATAATATTTTATTTGAGAATCATTTTTCCCCCCACTTCATATAACATAAGCGTAGCTGATCAAAAAAATCTGGCATCTAAAGTCAAATTTTTTTAAAGCTATGTGACAATCTAGGTTATTGTCTGTGGAGGCTTACTTTTTTTTCTTCTATATTTTATGTTTAAAACACGCACTGCCTTCACCAAAAAGAAAAAAAAAATTAACAAGACGAAGCATGAAAAGGTAGCTATGGAGTAGTGCATTTCACTAGAAATTATCGAGACGTAGACCTGAACGTCGTGTATTTCTAAGATATCCCTAGATTAGAATTACAGTGTAGATAAATTGTAGACACATGACATCTACATTTAACAGCCACACATATTAAACATCTTGACGTAACTTTGAACAAAATAATTATCACCCACAATGATCTTTGGTTATCATTATTACAATTTCCCCATGTGTAATTTTTATTGTATTCTTTTTAGGTAAAATGAAATGTAAAACAATAATATTATATTTGGATGAGAGCTAAAAATAATGAAATTATGGCTGTTTTGCATAGAAAAAAGTACTTTACTTTCAGTATCAGTCAGATCTTGCTACTTTTACTACCAAAGATGTTTAAGAAAATGCATTTTGTGTGGTTTTCAGTGTTGAAAATTAAGGTTGAATGAAGTGAATTATGAATTTTCAACATATCAGTGTTTTTTTTGGGTTTTTTTTCGAAATAGGAAGAAGTTTTGGGGGTTTAATTTTTTTCCTCCGCATTCAGAATTTTGTTTTCAATTAATTTAAGTTGATTGTCATAGATATTCATTCATTCAAGTAAAAAATCTAAGCATTAATAGTGAAATACCATTTGGACATATTGAGAGTCCTCCATTACTTTCCTCGTTATGTTTAAACTGTACCAAGGACATGGAGCCTATTGACAACAGGGTAAATGTTTTCTGCAATGAATACAGTGTCTCAAGTTGTTTACATTGTGTCCTCCCAGTTTAATTCCTGGTTATCCTTCAAGGTTTTGCATTATTTCACTGTAGAGGGACAAAAGGTCTCAGGAAGGCACACATCCTTGTCTGATACCACACTTTATTTTCTCAAATGAGCAGATTTCCCGATCAACATGTATTGCTGTTCTCTTCAATAGGCCTGCCAAATATTCCTGCATTGATTTCTGTATTCCTCGACCTCATATAAACAATAGGGAATATGTCATTAAAGTTATTTTAGAGATAGCAGTTAGAGATAATGAGATGTGAAAAGTTTTTATCCTTTTTCTTTAGCATTAAAACATTACCTATGTGATCATGCAAGGATGTTGACAGGGACCTATTAATGAGAGACGGGGGAATAAAAAACATTTGTTGATGTATTTCAAGATCTGTAATACATATTATTTAACGTGATGAAAGTGTATTTCCTTTTGATTTTTACCAGTTTTGCTGTATGAACCAACAAACCCAGAAGCTCTCAATTTTCAACCAGTCATCGAAGAAAAATTAAAATTAGGTGAGTCACTGGTCCTCCTCCATTTCACCTTTTCCTCAAAAGTCCACATCTTCCTTTTCTTTGGTTCACTCTCTGATTACACTTCTCCCTTGTTCTTCAATTCATGATTTCCTATTTTTTTCCTTCAGGTCCATCTAATGTCCTTCTTCACATAAGACTGTCATAGAGGTTTAGAGAATTTTAAACAATTTAGAACTACATGTAAGACTGCTACCCATCTCATGGCCATCCTTTTCTTTCATTATCTTCTCTGCTGTAAAAAAAAAATTTAAGATGATTTTTGTGAGTAATTGTATGCTGTTTGAGATCTTGAAAGCTTGTATAGGGAGCTTATGTAGTAATTACTGTAGCTTTTATCGAAATTATATCAAATCTATTTGTTTGTGCACTTTGGAAAAATTAGGCAATTTTCTTTTTTCTTAGATGTAGATGCTTTTATTTTGGTTTAAGAATATGTTTTATTCATTCGTGAGTTTCAAATTTGATTTTATAGCAGATTTTTAAGAAAATCAAATTTAATTTACTTTCGTATGATTCACATTTTTGTCTATCTGCAGAAGCAGAGGCTCAGGAAGGTGATGAAGATGAAGATGAGGACAATAGTGAAGATGAAGATGATGATGATGATGATGAGGAGGATGAAGATGATGATTCAAGGTTGGTAAATTTAGCTTAAGCATATATTCTGAATTTGTTTTATATCATGTGCCTAAAAACTGAGGGTCAAGCAATCTAATGATTTATTGACAAGCTCAAATTTTGCATGCACATGAAGTGACAAAGGTTTTGTCTTAAACAGAGAATCTCTGCTATATTTTAGACTCATTGCAAGTCATCATAAAATCAAAACCTTTTTAAATATAAATATTGCACATTTTCTGATTTTTTTGAGATTCTAAAAATTTGTGAAGAAGTAGGAATAGTGGGTATCAAAGATCTCGGATTCATACAAAATAATTGTTTTGAAAAATTTGTCTCGCTTGTAAGTTGTATGATTGGTTTATTGTATATTAGCCAGTTAACCATAAAAAGTGGTAGCACTGTTTTATGAGGCTGGTAAACACAAGATAGCAGACAGGATACTAGAGTTTAGTGTAGAATAGTGAAGGGCAAGCCATCCTCATTATAGTTTCTCTTAAAAGCAAGGGTTTGGAAAAGGTTGAAAGTTAAAGATTTTTTAAAAATACAAAGCAATATTGCAAGCCAGTGATTTTGTTCTCAGCTCTGATGACAGTGATGATGATGACGACGATGATGATGATGATGACAACGACTCAATCTTTCGAGCTATGGCTGAGGCTGTGGCTGCTAACTATTATGCTAACCAGGAACCTGCTCAGGACCAAGGTGTTCCAAGAAGGCGAGACTCAGGAATTGCCTCAGATTCTGAACCATGAACCAGAGAGGGGGGAAGGGGGGGGGGGGGGTTGCTGCTATGAGGGTTTGATGTATGCATGAGTGTTTGTGGGGGGATGGGGGGGTGGAAAATCCAAAGCTGAAAAATATGGATTGGATTGGGGATTTGATTTTATCACTGTGTGAAGAAAATTGAGATAAGGATAAGACGTTAATCAGATTTTTATTTAAATTTAGAGACTAATATTTTACATTGCTGTGCTATAATATTATCAATGGGAATGGAGCTGTGTTAATTATATTCTCAATTTTCGTGAATTTTCTTTCACTGAACTATGCCTTTCAAAGATGTGTGTATGAGTCTGTGTGTTTTTACTAGGGGTATATGAAAGAAGTAATGTGTATATTAATATTTTGATATTCATGTTTTAAGTAATATTTTTTTCAAACTGATGCAAGCTAATATACTGATAGAATAGTGAAGGTTCTACAGTTTAGGGGATGTTGATGCAATAATAATACTTTGTTTCACTTTTGTGCGTCTATTCAAACATATGCTGAATAAAATCAACAGCATAGGAATTGAGTAATCAATGCTGTGTTTTACCTGCCTTTAAAGTTATTTCCCTGAAGACGATTTATTGATACACACTTTAAACATGTATTACTCTCAGAAAGTATGGGAAAAGACTACTCACTAAAATTATTTATTATACTAGTTGAAAGCCCGCGAATTCGCAGGATTGAAAGTTTAAATTCTATGGGTCTATCTGCTTCTTGTGGTGGTGTAGCAGATCTAAAGCTGGGTCTACGTTGTGGAGGTCTAGACCTACGTCTGTTTTTACTATCTGGATCAAATCTTGGTTGATCTATAGATCTAGATCCAATTTGTTGTAGATCTAGATCTGGATTTTGATCAGTATTAATAGATATGGATGGTTGATCAAGTGTTGTTTGTGGTGGTGTGGTTGGGGGGATTTGGTTTTGATTGAGTGTATCTACGTATCTGGATCGTCTTAAACAACGTCTCTTTTTCTCACCTGCCATCGTAATATCGATCAATCTTCCACAGTTAATTATATCACTCAGACTGAGATAGTCTTATCCCTGGTTGGCCTAGGCTATCCTGGAGAGGTAGATCTAGATCTAAATTGAAGAAAAAGTAATGTCAAAGGTCTAATTTTGATCTATTGACACAAAACATTGCTTTTTGAAAGAAAAAAAAAGAGGGGGGGTCATGTCCCTAATGTTTTGCTATTTTTAAGTGACTGTGTAAGTCTGTGGTGATGGGCAACGATCAATGTGTAAGTCTGTGGTGATGGGCAATGATCAAACTTTTTAGAATTACCGCTATCTAGTGAAGCTGATGGCCATTGCGGGAGGTGTACATTGAAGAACAAATAATATCAAAGGTCTAATTTTTATTTAATGACAACAGAACATTGCTTTTTAAAAAATGGGGGTCATGTCCCTAATCTGATGTATAGTATTTCATAAAAAAAACTATTTTACAATTTTCAAGTGTCTGAATAAGTCTGTGGAGATAGCCAAGAATTCGAGGAGGGGAGCACACAATGAGCACTAAATTTTTTTATATAAGTAGGGATTGGACCTCTTTTATGTTCATATTGGGCCCATTTTTGTTTTCATTTTCACATGCATTATTTCACAATATATTTGTTTCATCTACAGTTTCACTTATTTCAGTAAACTCCAAATAAGTTTTTCAACTGGGATTATGGAGGGAGAGTATGGATTCCCCAAACTTTTTTGGGAATTTAGATATATTTGGAGAAAGCGCCATATTCAAGGGCAGGATCCATATTAAGTAAATGTATAACTCATTTCCCTTATTCGATGTATTCATGGAAATCTATGATTTGCTGATCCCACCATCAGATAATATGGCAAGAGATTGTAGCCAAACCTCCCTAATGTCAGTCTGTTGCCCTTTCTACTGGGCTACCTGGTGTCGCAATCATCAAAATGAAGATCCTACTCTTATGGTCTCCAGCTCTAACTCTCATATACTAATTGAGTGAGAGTTGGGCACGTAAGATAACTGTTAAGCTCACATCAGCGCCTGTAGCTTGCACAGGTAGTAGGTGCAGAATTTGTTTTCAGTCAGTAGCTTAGAAGTCCAAGCAACAAAAAGATGTAGCAAACACTGACAGAAAACTGGCACAGACAAGAGTAAGGGGAGAGGAGTTTTGCTCTAGCAGACATTCAGGGATCAAAGGGTAAGACAAATTTTGTTTACTCAAAGAGAAGGGCAGAGCTTGTTTGTTCATAGAATTTGAACAGCTGTATTGGAGACATTATCGAAATTTAATGTGAAATATGCAAATGTGATGAAATTAAAAAAAATAATTTGTTGGTTTTTTTTTGGAATGCAATCTGTCAACATGGTTATGAAGCTAAAATTTTCTTTGTATGGCTAAGGGCATATGGTTTGGCAAATTAGTGGTAAAACTCCATAGAAGTTCAACGAGAGGTTGAAACTATAAGGAAACAAAGAGAGAATACAGATAAATTCAACAAATTCTTGAATTTTAGAGATTCATCTTTGGCCTAGTTTTGTTCATCTGTATAAGAATTCTACATATTAAACATTGGTAGACACCATCCCCTGTGTGGCACATCTCTCTAAATCTTGCCTGTATCAGTGTATATCTAATTTGGAACTGAATGATAGAGTTGAATTTTTGTGCAATTCTACCAAATGTGTGGACATTTATAGGAGATCAAAACAAATCTTATGCTCAGGCGGCTCAAGAGGGAAATTTCTTTTTTTTTTTTTTTAATACCAAAATTCATTCCAGATCAGCATTCAGTTCTTTCCAGTCCACTGCTAGTTTATTATTGTGAATTAAATTAAAGCAAGAAGAAAAAGTTGAATGTCTTCTCAAAATAGACAGGATTCTGTAAAGTAGGTGTTAAACGAGGAAGGGAAATCAGTATTCTGAGAATATTGAAATATAAACCGACTGCTTTTGCATATAATTTTGTTTTTATGCAAACATGTAAATCTATTCTTGTTATAGATGTTTATTTGTTTGACAATGAAGGGCACAGGGCTTCCTCCTTCATGATCGGTTCCAAAGTGCGAGTGCATCGATAAAGGCATGTTACTTGACCACGTTCAGAAGAAGAATTTTGTGAACTTGAAGATTCTAGTTTTGTGCTATGTATTTTTACCTTTGAATTATTTTTAGTACAAATGCCAGTTAACTCAGGTGTCCATCATTTTCCCAAAATAAAAAATCCTACCTGACAAAAGAAACCCAAGGATAGAGTTTTTATTGACGGCAGCCACAGCATCAATGTGTTTTTTAATTGAAGCAAGGACAGTTAAGGTCTTTTTCCATGATTGTCCGATTTAGTATGTTCTGTTACACAACCTGCAGTTAAAACTTTCTGTTTCCACTGTCAGCATTCGGCGAGTTACTTTAGTCCATTCTCTCACTCTACTCGTTTTGACTGGTTTCTACATCTAGATGACTATGTCTAGCTAGTTAGTCAATAATTTGCTTTTGCACACAGAAAACATATTATGATGCTTAAAGGCATAATTGAACTAATTGGACAATAGTAAAGAATAAAGACTAATGTAAAAAGAGGCTACAATGAAACAAATAAAGGAAAAACAATCTTATTAACGAAAACAAAACATAACAAAAATCAAAACAAAGACACAAAGTTAATAGTCTGCATGTAATGGCATAGTATAAATTTGTGATCCTGTTTTTATCACCACAGAGATAGCTCAGTGATTTACTTACGACAACTTTTCACTTAAATAAATTTCTTATTATTTATGTCCCTTAGAGAGCAGTGAGAGGCTGTGCACAGTTATATCACTTACAATTATTGATGTAAGTGTAATTAGTATCTGGACAATTTTGGTCAGGTGAACACAATCAAAGATGAAAAAGAAAAAAAAATGAGAGAAAATAACACCAATTAAGATCTTGTCTTATAGTGAATTTATTTCTGGCACAGCATGGAGCCACAAAATCATAGGGTCATAATTCCATTAGTCACGGGAAGCTTTGCCGACCAAAGGAGGCGTAAACAGTAAAAACAAAATGCGCACATTAACATACACTCATAATTCCTCTTTTACATCATAAATAATTATAATCTATCCCACTGGGAAAATTCACCTGTTTCAATCAGATACAGTTAAAACCTCAAAAACCGAAAATTTCTCTTAAACCCAATTTTTTTTTTCTACACGTCTTTGTTAGAATCTGATTCATACTTCCAAGTCTTTCTGGTCCACTTCCTTAATTCGAAGTTGATCCCACTCGTAAGGCATTACAAAGTAATAAATATGTCTCTCAAGCAGCAAACAGTGCTAATTACTGCCCTAGGAAGGCGCTGACCCACTCAGAAAGAAGTATAAGTACTAACACAGATAATGGTTGTAACATGAGACAGGGTAAGGGGAGAGTTGCTCATTGCATGCACAGAATACACTCAGTAGATGAGTCGTAGGTTCAGTTATGGCCTTTTTTTTGTTACTCGAATCCTCTTGATCCGAAATTTTTATCCATTCCCATACAGGAATTATGAGGTTTCCACTGTACATACACTTCCAAAATAAATTAAAGCACAGTATGATTGGGGCACAAGCAGTGATGCTGTCCCATTCAAACACTAGCAAAAAAAAAATGATTCTTACATTTACAACCAAACTTTACTCAACTATTGAATTTGTCCTAAGAAGAAGCATATTGCGCATTTCTCTCAGTTTTTTTCGAAAAAGTCTTCTTGTCTTGAACACATAAGCAGATCAAGTGTAAGCATATTCCTATGAAACTGTAAAATTGAGCCTTTCTATTCAATTATCTCTTATGAAGCATACCTTCCACAAGGCTATGCTTGAAATAAAAATAAAGAAATGTAGAATAGGTTGCACTGTTGACTCAATGGGTCTTGCTTACATTATTTATGTGAGAGAATGTCAATTAATAACTTCTTCAAAACAATCGCAAGGCGTGGCAAGCAACTTAATGTATAGATTCTTTTCAACAAAAAAAAAAGAATTTTAAAAAAGGGAGCTTTCTGGTCATTATTCAATTAT
Organism: Elysia crispata; assembly: GCA_033675545.1. Classification (NCBI taxonomy): domain Eukaryota; kingdom Metazoa; phylum Mollusca; class Gastropoda; family Plakobranchidae; genus Elysia; species Elysia crispata. The sequence continues at coordinate 55,222 of JAWDGP010006226.1, read as the reverse complement.
ACAAATGTTAAATTAGTCAGGACAAAAACTCTCGGAATCCATCTGAAAAAAAAAAACAACAAACTTTTATACATCCTTTTAAGGAGATTACTTTCATTGATTACACTATTTCAAAAACGTTGGCTCACAAAAGCTTTTACTGGACAAACCTCAATTCAGCTTTAGTATAATAAGGAATGAAAATTTAAAAGAAAAAATAAATCCAATTTAATAATCTTCTTTTATAAGCAAATGTATGTTGTAACTACACCAGAAGCATGACGTGAACAAAGCATGTATTCAACGATATATCATTTTTAAAAAAGAGTCAAAGATTATATCAATATATCAATGAACCCACTTAAAAAACTACAAAAATTATCCAATGAGATAATGCTCATAAATGGGAAGTTTAATACAGAGAGGAAATGAAAAACCCTGAAGACACCACTTAAAGCATACAATACTACCATACCACAGCTAAAAACAAGCTGCAGTGAGTTATTCAAGAACCGAAGAAAAAATCCTAAGTAGTAGCGGGACTATTGCACCATAAAATATATATCCCATAAATACAATATGGGAATATATACAGTTAAGTCTGAAGGCAAATTAAAAGACATAGACTGTCAATCTCTCCAGTCCAAATACACCAAAGACTAGTCTCACAGACCTTTTCCATTTTCAAGTTAGCTCTTTCTTTAACTCATTCCAGATCCTGATCTTTTGATCGATCAAAGTGACATCACATATCTTCATAGCTATCACAAAATTGTGAAAATAAACTCATTTCCTGCACATCAAGTTTTGTACTTGAAATTCAACAGATTTACAACTTTGTTCAATGTTCAAATTTCAATATATTATATGTGCTTTACAGATGTCCAAGAATGAATATAATATGTTCATAAAAGTGATGTTCCACTAGGACTAAACTGATAAAAACTAGTTTATCTGAGAGGTGCTCCTCCAGTGCTTGCAAGTGTTGAGTCCTCCTCCCTCTCTGCTGCATGTTGCTTCAGCTCCTGGAGGGTGTGCACAAACTTCGACCACTCATCACTCTTGGGGCTTGCCATGTGCTGGTGAAGAAAGGGACAAAAAAAAATTTTTTTAATGCAATAGGTATTCAGATGGTCAACAATAGTTGGTGTATATGACAAAAGGAATGATCTTCATGAAGCGGCTGGATGGAATGAATACCTGTGGGTCATATTTATTTCACTCAGAAAATTTCAACTTTTCTAATTTATAAATTCTTTTTTTTTTGCTTTGTTATAAAAATCTTCACCCATTTTGGTACTGCTAGATTAAAAAAAACAACTGTGTTTCATATTTCATAAAAGTAATAGAAAAAAAAATGAAATAATAATTTTTCCAACCATTGAGGCACATCAAATATGTGCAGGTGGAAAAATTGTGAAAATATGCACTAATGAGACTTACAAAGAATAATGGCGTTATACGAAAATCCAAAAATTAATTATCTAAGACACAAGTAAAGGCTCCTTATTTTTCCTGATTTGAAAAAAACTTTCTACTTCAATAAAATTAATGCATAAGGGCAAGTAAAATGCCCTGGTCCCCTTAAGGGTTATATTCAGGACTTGAATAATGACCTTGACCCCTTGAACCCTACACTCCTGGGGCTTAAAATTACCTGAATCTAGGTTCCTGAGCCAGAATGGACATTTTCATACTCATTAATTATGTACTTATCAGACAATTTATGCATAGATTTGCACATAGCTATACTACATTTTTACAGATCTTTATGAAAAAATCTTATGACCACCTAGTCCCTGAATCTAAGTTCAGAAAAAGAACATGAGCATCACCAATCTCAGTGGGACCACTAGGCCTAGATGTAGGAGTTCTAGACCTATCTTGTGTCAGATGAAACACTGTGTCTAGAACTAAATCAAGTTTAGATTTATTTTCTTCATTGTCTGATTCATTGTCTTGATAACTAGAATCTAAATCCTCTTCATCATCAAATTTATTCAAACCTCATAAGCTGTGTAAAGATACTGTATTTTGATAGTCGCGTCCCTTGTAGATGATTAAGAAACAGACTGTTTCATGTTTACAAGATTGAAAAAATTCACAAAAGTTTGCTAATCAAGGGCGCAGCCATTGAGGAAAATGGCATAAGACTATAAAAAGTTTGAAGTTGAAGCTGGTTGGCTGATTCAATTTAGCAATAGTGTCAGAGAAGTCTTTATCTCGCAAACTCAGGAGTGCACCTGCTATTATTGCGTGTAAGGTCATGCAACCTAAGGGTTTTGTCCTAAAATAAAAAAAAAAACGTTTTCCATGTAACATCTTGCAGTCCATTTTAAGGCTTTTTTTGTGGCTTACATGTCTCATTTACTAAGCCAAAACTCACTGGTCAATTTGATTAAACGAGTTGGATAAAGACATATGAAGACAACAAACTAATTCATTATATAGGCAGAAAAGAGCGAAGTTTCACAGCCTATAACGCAATTTCTGTAAATCCTTTAAGAGCATCACTTTGACTTCAATTGAAAAAGCAAAAAGCAAAAAAAAATATCTCTCAGAAGGAACAGACCTCTCCGACATCATAGAGATGTATGCGTCCTGCGTTGTCACCAACACTGATATGGTGTCCACTCTGATGCCATCTGCACTGGTTCAGGGCTGGGCGACCGTCAATAACAACTGAGGCTGTGGGAACCTGGATTAAGAGGAGAGGATAAAAAATTCAATGAAAAACTCTCATCCAAAAAAAAAGGAGTGAAAATCTATTTCACTTACCTGCAAAAAAAAGTATGATTGTATGTCAATAGGCAGTTCCACTAACATGGCTCTAATGTTATGAAAATGTAACATAAAATATCACCCATACCAAAAGATGCTGCAATATGGCTTAATGCCAAAAAAAAAGAAGAAAAAAAGGCACAATTGAGAATACAACTGCTCATCTATTCATTAGTTTATAACGGTAAGAATTGCAAGGCGTAAAAAATTTACTCAGGAAGCCTTTTCTTATATGGGAGTTAAACCAAACATCATTAACAGCATATTCATTAACATTCAGAGAAGGAATGCATCCCAGCTTAGGTGGCACCAGTCCAATAGAAGATTGAAATACTCATTTTACAAAATGGCTTTTAATCAATAGATGTATTACTTAATAAAAAAAAAGAAGTAAAGAACAAGTTTATAGCATTATTAAAAATGAAAGAAATAATACAAATGACACATTTCAAGAATCAACTCTATCAACAATGCATTTTCTCTATTAGAAATGCTTGCTTTTACAGGGATCAAATTCAAAAGCAAACACTAGATGTATAATAAAATGCAAAAAGATGCTATCTTTCTAAACTGATATAAACAACAATCTGATATCTTTTTTTTTTCATTCTTATGCCAATTAATTTCAAGTTAATTTTCTTTCTTCCAGCTATTCAAATTAATCGCTGTACCTCAGTCTCACTATTAAGGTTCCACAAGTCAAGACGGCCTTCCCCATCTACACTGGCAAACAGAGCTGGGTGAATAGGTGACCACCTCACATCATACACGTAGTCTGAATTGTCTTCAAATGAATGTATGTAGTATGGTTGCTGGAAAATAAGTAATTATTTGTTATAATGAAATGATTGACACTTATAAAAAATATTGCACATGGTTTTGGGACAGAAATTTCATTTCATGTCATCACCATTAATTAATGGATGGAAATTGAAGGCAAAATCCCTTGATACTCTTTGAAAATTACTACATTCTAAATAGCGATTTCAGGCGTTGAGTACCATGGATCGTGTAAGCCGCATAAGGTTAGACAGTCATATTTATCATTTAGGAAAAAAATAACAGATGTCCTTACCTTCATGCTCCACAGCTTGATAGTCCAGTCAAAGGAAGAAGTGAGGAAGTATGGCGAAAAGTCTATCTGCCCTGGTACTCTGTGAGTATCAATACTCGTCAGGGGTCCCTGATGCCCCTCGAACATGTCGTTGATGCCAGCTTTACTGTTTACAGATGTCGAAGATAGGAGTGTAAATTATTGCCTTGATGTAAACGATAGGATCTCACAATTAGGTTTGAATTCAGAAAAAAAAATAATTATATCAGCTCTAAGGTGATCTTCAACTCAGGGATCTCAACCCAAAGTGATGGTAAAACAAAAGAAATAAGCCAGAGGATGGTTAAAAAACATAAAATGTATATGAACAGTATTGTTTGATATATAAAGATGATTAAAAAAAATGTATTGGCTGGGCAGATGAAGGTTATTTTTTATCTATAGATAACTGAGTGTCAAGTAAAGTCTTTTGAGATTTAATATTATTGAAAGCAATAACAATTCCTTTCTGTCTTTTGAGATGCCCCTTTGCCTTTCCCCCACCCTCTCTTTCTCTCTCTGATTCTGCATCTTCCATTCTCTCTTCTCAATATTATTGTTTAGTGATTTATTTGAAATTTTTAATTAATTTAGTCATTTACTTATTTGTTTCATTCACATTCATTTTTTAATTACTTTGGTTATTCATTTATTCTACTTTTCTCTCTCATCCAATCCCTTATTTGTCTTTTTTTTTGTTTGTTTTATTTTCTTTTTGCTTCAGAGCAATTTTCAAATCACATGTAAAAACCTAAAAATGCCCTGACACTACACAACGTCTACTTGAAACACTTGGAAGGTTAAAAGATGTCACACATAAACAGGTTTTAATAGATGTCACACATGAAACAGATCAGGGGCTACAACAGAAAAATGCTGAAAGAGAAAAAATATCAAAATATGATGGGAGCAGAGACAAAAAGTGCATACAGTAGTAATTGTAATTAAAAATTAGAAATACCTGCCATGACGACATGCAGAATATGTGACACACTCCTCTGACCCGACGATAAAGTTGTTGGCATCACCTGAGAGAAAGCTAAAGCAGGTGGCTGCAACAGGCTTGTTCTGTTTGGACTGCAGCTCCATGCTGTCCTGTTAAATACATATATCAAGGGGTTTTTTATCACAAGAGTTTCAGTTCCACAAGGAAGAAAAGATTTTCAGTAAAATATTCAAATTTCATATTTTTATACATTTCATTCAAAAAGCAGATCATTTAATGAAGAGAAATATCCAATCTATTGGAGTGATATTTAACAATCTATAACATTTGAATACATTAAGACTTTAACCAGATTATAAGATTAAAACATGGCCCCATTTTCTGTAATTTTGATTTAAAGAGTAAAAATTGTGTTACATGTATTCAAAGTCAAGGGTTCATGATATAAGACCAAAACATGTTTTACTATATCAAAAAAAGAAAAATTACCTAAAAAATTTAATATGCAAAACACCTATTGACTAGCATCTGTGGTAATAAGGAATGGACCTAAAAATGGACGTACCTGCGGCTGTGAGAGCATATCCAGGCTCCAAGAGCAGACCTTGCCGTCTGTAGAAACACTGATGAGATTGTGAGCATTCTGGGTGCCCACAACGTTTACACAGTATACAGGGTGCTGTGAGGGGCGAAAGAAAGAAATTGACTCAGTGTTGATATCAAGAAGATGGAGCTTCAATTCTGACAATAGATACATTAAAGCAAAATTAACATAATTATAGCTCTTTCTACATTTTACTATCTTATTCAATCAAAATATCTACAAAATGGAAAAAAAAACAAAAAACGAGGAATAGAATAAGCAGATTTTGCTTATCTCATGTATGCCTACATAAAGAAATTTAAAAAGGTCTAAAAATCGCCCTTCAATATAATACACGGCTATTTGCTTCAGTGCTCAGGGTTTGGTTAGATTTCATTTTGGGGACTGACAAGAACCCCCTTCCTGCTAAGGAGATGATTTGAATTCACTGCATGGCTGACAGGTCTAGATTTATCACCTGCCTGTAAATTGATCTTACAGGCTGGGTCAGTGTTATTGGGGGTCTGTGCCTAAGCATTGCAGGTGCCTCCTTATTCAGTAGAAATTGGTCGGAAATGTTAACATTCCAATCTATTTCTCACACATTCTAATTTTCAAATATAGTCAAGTCTAGTATCATTTAACAGATTATTTTTTGCTTTACAGGATGCACTAAAATTTATTTTCAAATCTTCATATCGTGATTTTATGAGTTATTTTCCTTGCTAAGCGATGGTGAAGAAAAGTTTCTCTTTAATTCTAATTAATTTTCTAATTATCCGTTTCACATCGAAAAGCCCTGGTGTTTCTTAAAACAAACTGTGATATTGCTTTACTTAGGATTTGATTACAAGTGTTTGAAAATAGTAAAAACTCTTTTGGTTTCTCAATCATGTTTGCACTTTCATTGTTTAGCCCGCCAAGATTTCTATCACAAGCAGTAGTACAGAAAATAATACTTTGAACTTTCAATGTATAGATTTTGAAAGAGAACTTTAAGTTTTGAAATGTCCTGTTGAATAGGACAGAACTTTTTTAAAAATTAAAAAAAAAAACAATAAAGTCAATCAACTAGTTTCATAGTGATCCAATCCACTTTAGTTACATCACACAAATAAATCAAGAGAAAGATCATTACAAGGCAGTTTATTGCAGACATGTTCCAGACACATTCTACAGTATCATTGCATACATTTTATACATAGCCATAGATTTGGTCCGGGTTCACAGGGAGAGCCAGGTGAGAAAATATTACACATTACAATAGAATTATTATTGAAATCCGGGTTTCTCAACCATTCATTTATCACAAATGAAAATGCTGAAGTTTGTCAAATACTTCTTATTCTAAAAATCTTATCAAGTTTTTCCTAATTTAACAAAATCCTTAACCTACCGTGTGGGAAGTTGCAGAGAGTGGAGTGCGTTGCACAGGGGTGCGTTTGTTCACACGGTTATCCCACAGGACAATGCGTCCAGAGTATGTTCCACCAATCACCATATTTGGATGAAACTGAGCGAAGCATGTTGACATCACAGCAGACTGAGAAAAGAAAGCAGAAGAAAATGATGATACCTAACAGAATCAAGAGACATGAATGGTTGCAATGAAAAAGTTTTTGAGAGAGAAACTGCCCCTCCCTATTAGAACTTTTGTCTTCACGTAAAAATGTATTAACTAATAAGAAAATCAAATTATTAGCTGCTTTACACATCTAAAGGCAATTGGTTGTTCGGTTGTTTTTTTTTAATAAAAAATTCATAGTAAAAAATCTTTAGACTGTGAGAATCTGCAGTGAATCAAGATTATTCAACCATGGACCCCCTCAAACTCATCAGTTTTCTACTGCCCACTCTCTCTGTTTCTGTATTATTGCTACCATTTTGTTACACTAGTAAGAGAGCTTAAGATGCATCTATCGAACAATATACCTTCAATTATACAAAGAAAACACATGTAGCCTATCAGTGTAATAAGAAATTTTAATGCCTTGGCTTGGTAAAAAATTCCTTTCATGACATTTACTTACATTATTTTTTTATTATGGGTTCCCTATAGGTGTTGTTGTAATTCTTTAATAGAACATTCTCATTTCCTCAGTCTCTCTGCCTGAGCAGACATAGTTTATCCACCAATGCCCTGACCTTTGATACCCTATAGACAGCTAAGCAACACACTTCTCCCCCAAACTAATTTAACTCAGTCCAATGCATCTGGCGCCAGTTGTCTAGTTCTTTTTGTTGTTAAGATTTCTAAGGGGTTGGTTGTTAATATGTCAACAAATTCCAACTATCCCACTTGTGCAAGACTTGAGAACCGATGATAGGACCCATCTCTTGCTCCATCACACAGTAAATAGGTGTCAAAAAAAACGCAGTTGAATATAAAACAAGCATTTCCACGGTATGAATGTCAGAAAGCTCAATGTGTAGAGTTTAGAATTGACGAAAGAGAGGTTCTGGTTCAATGCTTTCTGTTTATCTGCAGGTGGGATCCATAGATCTACCCTTGACTTGACAGACAGCCTCTGTCTCAGTATAAGATTATTCAGAAGCAAGTGATGGCTTATTCTATTTCAACTTCAATCTTACTCTGGACCTACGCCTAGTACTTGTCATAGAAAAGGGAGTAGATTTAAAAGAGGAAGAGCATTAGCAAGAGAAGTAGGAGATCAGGGAAAGGAGAAAAACAAGAGTGGGGAGGGATAGAAGGAGTAGCAAGTGATATTAGCAAGGATAAAAAAAAGAGCTGAAAAGAAAAAGAGAAACTAACAAGAGGAAGAAGGAATGGAATGTCAGGTGAAAAAGAATGCTTGACTGGTAGTGAAGAGTTAGTGGAAGGGAAATTTCCAGGTTATGAACAGATTGGTGGCAGGTGTGGGGAAAAGATAAGTAAGAACAAATTTATCTAAAGGATAGATAATGCTTTGAATAAAACAACCTGTGGTTTTTACTTCCTTTTTCTTTCTTTCGGTTAATGCGTGCACATGTAAATCTCTGATGTCTATGATGGCTACGTCTGATAAAAGAAGCTTTATTACACATTTATTACATGTCATAATTGCCCTTGAATTTTTGCTGACAGTTCTCTCACACACAGCCGATTTCCCAAACAATGCAAGTAATCCATGCGTGACTGTATTTAAAAACACATAATGGTGCACATCCAAACCTGGCAATGAAAGATGTACTCTGGTGCCATGTTTTTATACTTGAGATTCCAGATGAGGGCAACTCCGTCGGGGTCATTGGGTGCATCCTCATTTGCATTGTATGATGCCACAAGCAATTCAGGAAACTAAAAGACAGAGAAAGAATTTTATAAACAATACATCACTAAGGCTAAAATAAGGAGGTATTGCTTAAACAATCAGGCATGATCAAAATAGGGTCTCCAAAAAATGTAGACAAGTGAACAAAAAAACTACTAGAGTGAAGTAAAAAAACCTAATACATTCATATCCAACTTCTTTTAAAAATTAGCAAAAGGTGCTCTCAAAATTTAGCATGAAAACAAAAACTAAAAATTTCCAGGAGTGTAATCGTGCAGTTATTTCACCCTGCTCCTTGGCATTGCCTGAAGATGACGCCAGGTTCTTTTTGCATATATAATAATCTCTCATCCAGCAGAGCAGAGCTGAAAAGATGAGAATCTGTACTCAACCACCGAAAATATTGGTTTTTAACTCACAACCAATAGACACTTATTACACACTTCCGACCCTGTAGCCACCAATATTCCTCTTCTTAAGTGGCCAAGTCATAGGTGGAAGATAGCAAAGAAAGTGAAAACTTTTCTCTTCTGAAACACAGTGGGCAGAAGGAGGGCCAATCCAGCATTTTGTGACACTGAGGGGAGCTTTAGAAAGTTTATCCAATGGACCATTTGCTGCCAGACATATTGTATTGGGGTTAAGGTCAAAGCCAGTCTTTCTCATACATGGCATTAGCAAATGAATAAGGTATTTAAAAAAAAACTTTTGGGTGGTGGCTTACATCAAAAGTTTTACATTTCAAAATTTATTTCATAAACGTATATAAAAATGTCTCTGATGGGTAGGATTTAACTTCAGAAACATGTTTATATACGTTTATGCAATAATTTTTTAAATGTAAAACTGTTCAAATATTTTTAGTCAAAATTTAAAACCCTCCCGTAATACCTAATTTAAGAAGAAACAAGAGACCTCCTTTCATTCATTGTCAAGTGAGTTGCTCAAAACTGACACAAACTCCTGTGAAGATATCCAGGCCCTAGTTCTACCATACTTACTTGTCCCAATTATTAGACTGTTCTAACTGGTAATCCCTCAAAGCACTTACCTGAGGAGACCAATCCATGCTTGTGATGGTGCGTCTGCGAGACCAGCGCTCATCAAAGAAATGCTGCTGCAACTTTAAGCGTTCTCCTGCTAGCTGGTCACTGGAGCAAGAAAAATTTTGAAGACCAAGAAAATGTCTTTAAAAGTTTTTCTGCACAGTATCAAAGATAGCTCACAAAGCATTTATTGTTTCATAAATCTTATAAATTAGAATTCTTCTGGGGTCAAAGCATGGATCTTGCACAATATTACATTGTGATGTTTTCTCAGTTATATAGCTATTATTATCTCTCAAGGGCATGAAGTTCATCTAATGACAGGACTTCATTGATAAAAGAGAGATTAGTTTTGTTCATGGTAATTTCTTAACAGATCTTTTAAGCCTGATAGATGATGGCAAGGAATCATTAAGCTGAATAAGAAAAGGCAAAGCAGATTTATAAAAACTTAGTTGAGATAGGTAGTTAATCTCATTGACCAAAAGGAAATTTGTGAATCTAGAAAAAACAATAACTTACTCCGTTTTCTGAGTTATGCATACAAAAAAAAATCAAATCTCATTTTGCTTTCATTTTTCTCCACTATATGTAATTTAACCTGAATTTTAAAAAAAATTTAGACCAACTATTAATACAGTCATCTGGTTCATAAAGCAGGGTGTTACAAAAATGGTTCATTTGACCTGATTGTAAGATCCACTTGTTAGCTTTCTAGGAAATCAAACCACCCGATGAGAAAATCGAGAAAACCTAACTGGTTTTGAATCTTCATGACTTATTTATTTAAATATAAAAGCAAGCACTCACTCATCTTTGCCCTCTGAATCTCCACCGCTGTAGTCCATGACAAGGCCACTGTCATTGATAGCCAGCATGCGTTGCATCACCCTTGCAGCTCGAGACATGCTTAATTGGTACTCCTCACTCATGCAGATTTGCTGCTTCTCTTCCTCGCTCAGTTCCCTCACAGCTGCAGCTTTGAGTTGGTATAGGTTGTATGTATGGAGCATGGGGATGGTGGTGCAAGTGTTTGTATCATAGTTTATTTGCAATGTATGTTGGTGCAGGTGGAATTTGAGGTAGGATGGGGAAAATTTAGCGGTTGAGTATATTTGTTCATTATGATGAAAAGTACAGTTGCAATGGTATATAGATAGATGTTACAGAAGAGTGTGTAGGTGAAATATTTAATAATGTTTAGTATATTATGAGGGGTGTGCGACAGAAAGGGGAGGATAAAAAAATAAAAATTAAAAACAATGATAAGAATAAAAGCAAGTTTTAAAGCAGTTTGGAAGATGGAAAATGAAGGTAAACCTTACAAGAAGTGAAATACACATCTGTGTAATAATTTGACCGAAAGCAAACATCTACTTAATCATGCATGTACAGAATTTTGAAATCTTAAAAATTACTTCTGATGGATAATTTTCACACAATCTAAGTCTTGCATAACTGAAACTCTCTTAAAGGATCATATTTGAACAACTTGCACTTAAGATTATCTTTTAATGACTTTACTAATTTCTCAAAATGTGTAAAATGCTGTAAAGCATCTGTATCACCATCGTTAACCATCAATATAGAAAGAGGCAGCTACTCTCAGTAGAATGTTCAGGATCAACTAAAATTCACTTTAGCTATCTCCAGTGACAGTGCCTCTAACTTTTCCTAAAATATGGATTAATCATTATTTGAAATTAAAAAAAAAAAACAATTGCAAAATTGAAAAGAAAAGGGTTTTCTGACACCTTGTCCGCACTCAATAAATATAAAAGTCATTTCAGTGGAGTGAAAATAAAAAAAATTATAGTATAAAAAAGCACAACATAGAACTTAAAAGGGAGTTAGATGATCAAACTTTTTTCATAAGAAAAGAAAAAAAAAAAAAGGAAAATAGAACAATGTCTTCAGCCTAGCACTAGCAGTCTTTATGAAAACGGAATACGCTTCATGAAAAGAAGTGAAAGAATTTTTTAAACACAAATTGGACGTTAGATTCAAGATGGCATAAAGGAAAACAAAATTGGTATGGTTTTATTTGATTCCCTTATGCTGTGCGTCAGACTGCTAACATTGTTCATTTTAAGAGAAACAAAAAAAAAAAGAAAATAGGGGGCATGTGCTGGGAACCAAAGCTTCACAAATAATGAATATGAAAATGAACAGGGAGACACTTGCAGATGAAGTGTTGGAGAAAAAGGAATTAGAGGCACAGAGAGAGAGAGAGAGAGAGAGAGAGAGAGAGAGAGAGAGAGAGAGAGAGAGAGAGAGAGAGAGAGAGAGACAGAGACAGAGACAGAGAGACAGAGAGAGAGAGACAGACAGACAGAGACAGACAGACAGAGAGAGACAGACAGACAGACAGATAGATAGACAGACAGTGAGATAGAGACAGACAGACAGAGGGAAGGAGGGAGGGATGGACAACAAAACTAAAGACGATTGTCAAAGCATTAGAGAACTTTTGTAGACAAAGGAATCAGTCATTTGCCCATAAATTGCAAACAAGATTATTTTTTTTTGCTTTTACTTTTCAATGCCAGAAAGTCAGGCATACAAACGTTGAGAGGAAAGTCAGAGGTCTTATTTGTTATGGCTTTAGAAATCATGTCTGGATGTGTAAAATACATAGGACAAAACATACAAGAACAGACCGCTGACACAGAACCTTGAACAACTTGTTAATTCATTAATGGCGTTATCTAAACTTTCATTAATCTATTGCAGTTGCACTCGTCTTATATCATTACATTATAACTTAATTTATCTACAACTGTGTGATTAAACAGACTCATAGTTTGGAAATTTAATTGGAACAAAATTGATAAGATTGCTCAACTGTGGGAGCTTTTCATAGCTGTGGACGTAAGATACCTTAAAGTCTGCATGCTACACTTGTGTTTCAAGCAAAGGATGAGAACGTCATGTGTCCAGTTTATTACCGATATGCAGTTAAAAGTAACACATTAAATCTTTAGCGAACAAAACAGAAAAATTTGTCAAAATCCTTTGATGGAAAGCATTCTTATCTCTCCATCCTTGCTTGGATACACAGTGCAAAAAAACATATGGCTTCAACTCAACAAGACCATCCTCCTTCCATCCCAGAGCTAAAAGATTTTGAAGCAGAGTAATGTTGATAATTGAGAGGATACATGTTTCCCTCGTCTTTCGCTTGAAACCCAAATGTAGGATACAGAGACTTTAAGGTAAGATCATCGCTAGGTCTATTTTTGCGCTAGACATATTTTAAGTCCATTTTCAAGTCTAAGTTCGAAAATGGAATTTTAATTTCTTTAGAAACTCCATTCATTTATCTTTTCATCCAGCTTAGTTTTGTTTTGTTTCCGAAACATAATATGAATAAAATGATTTTGTTAAACCACTTCAGATCAGGCCACTTCCTCAAAACAACACTTTCTCAATCAGGCGATTTTAAAACTTCATTACTTTTGATCTGAACATGATAGAACCCAAAATGCTCAGGATTGTTTGCAAAATCTAAAACTGAGCTCATCTAATTTTTTTCTTATCTGGACCCATGTGAAGGATTTTCCCGTGTCCCCACACACATATATGTCTGGCACCTGGCCCAAATGAGTCACATGTCGCCTATCACATTAAAGGGAGTCAATATTTACAAGAAAGCATTAAGAAGTCTCTGAAAATGTGTTAAATTTTAAGCTCTTTGAAAATTTTAATTAAAAGTAGATATTTCTACCTTCCAATACTTTTTTTTTTCATATTTAATTTTCCTGCATCAGACTCATGAGGATTGATCTGAAAACATATGATACAAACACATTTACCTGCAGTTTGATTTGAATTATCCAATCAGCATTAAAATACGTTTCTAAACTTTTAACATTTGTTTTGCTTCCCCTTCTTTCATCAAAGGCTGTCGGCACTGGTCTTACCTTTTTCCTCCTCATCCTTCCTCTTGCGTTCCTCTTCCTCAGACACAGACGGAGGCACCATTTGCACGTGGGGCATGCCATGGTGCGGGTGGTGGCCCCGGGGATGAGGGGGGTGGTGGTGGTCTCCACTCACATCCAGCGAGTCTGTGTCATCATCTGTGTGGTCCGCATTGTCATAAACCAAAACTGACAGGTTAATACTTTCCCTGGGGGCTGTCCAATAACTATTTTGTGTTGGACTATCATAAATACAGATGTTCCCAAACATGCCCACACATGAAGAAGACTGACAAACTCAAAAGTTTACTCAAACTCTGTTTCCTAAACAAATCAGTCATGACATTCAAAGGAGTTCTGATTAAATATAAAAAAAAAAATAGAATACTGGGACTAGGATATTCTTTTGTCTATCAAAATAAAAAGGATGAAACACAATGAATATAATGAAGAAGAATACCAAGATCTGGGAAAATGTAGCTCATTGAAACAGTGTGTCTGTGTAAAAGTCACAGATAGTGAGTGAGACACAAAAAGTCATTAAGAGAGAGAGGATAATATTCTTGGTGGGAAGAAAGATAGGGATGAAGAAAGAGAGAGAGAGAGAGAGAGAGAGAGAGAGAGAGAGAGAGAGAGAGAGAGAGAGAGAGAGAGAGAGAGAGAGAGAGAAATATATCCAAGAGAACTGAAGTGGCTTAAGCAATACAACTAAAGCACTACACTCCTCAAAGAAAAAATAAGGAAATAATGACCCAGGATTTTTCTTTAAAAAAAAATGCCCACATTTTTTGTAAACCAGGTGCCAAACAAAGAATCAAACATACAAATTACTTAAGCAAAATGAGTGAGAATACACTCCTCTCCCATAGGGAGATCTTGTGAGTCAAAACGAGTTTGAATAAATTTAATGTATAAAAAAGTGTGAATAAAAAAAAAAACCCACAGTTTAGACAACGACTTTTCAAGTGCAGGATAAGCTTGTACTTTCACAATTTTTAATGGGTATATTGTATTTGTTTTTTTGCTTTTTGTTTGTTTTTCTTTATGCTGTGTTTTTATAATATATATACTTCATAGAGAGGCACAGAAAAAGAGAAGTTTGTAAACACATTTTTAAACATTCTATTTCTCGACAAATCCTTTTTAGGCAAGGTCTCATAATTTATACTCTTGTTCTTTATTTGGCCTGGTTTATGTTTTTGTAAAAATCCTCAATTTGATGGGTTAGAAACCAAATATAGCCCCAGGAGGAAAGAAGCCCTTGTAATAAATAAAATGAAATTGGTCACAGAGACCAAGAAATGAACAAAAACAAAAATGGGTCTACACAATGTATCTAAAGATGGGAAACTGTAATAGAGTAATCATGACTTTGTCGCAAATTTTGACGTCCAGAAGCAAAGTCGTATGATGGGTATCGAAGGGAATACTAGATGAAAAAAAAACACCAAAATATAAATAATGGCATAAAGGGGTAACAATAATGAAGGCTGGTTTCAAGCAATGACCTCTGCACTGAAATACAAGTATTAAAAAAATCAAAAGTACACAGGTGACCTACGAGTCGGAAGAGAACTAGGTGTCACATCCTCATCTGCCCTAGCCTCGGTGGCTGAAATAGTTGATAGATACACACAGACAACACATTAAGATTATTATAACTGAAACAAAATGCTGCTTTTGAGATACAGTTGGCAAAACAAAACAAAAATCAAAACAGACCCTCACTTCTAACTTGATACAAGCTGAGTAATTAATCTTATAATAAATGTAGGAAAATTGAATAACATATATATTAAAAAAAAAAAAGTAGAAATAATGTGAGTTCATAATGTAGGGTTGGAGACTTTTTTTTTCCTCCACTTACAAAAGTTTCTCACCTTATTCAATAGAAAGCTTAGAAAGTGAGTTTAAGCAATAACAACAGATTTACACAGACAACGAAATCGACCGCATTAAACAAAAAGGAATAAGTAAAAAAAAAAAAGGTGTGCTAGCTTTATCATCCAATAGCCTGCCTTATGTGATCCTTAACCTGTGCTCAAAAAGCTTACTGCTTGCGCTTTACTTCCCTGCATTGGAAACTAAACTTTCATTCCTGCTATCAGGGTTGCTCAATATAAAGCTTTATTTATTAGTGTTGATTAAGCAACGATGAAATGAGAAGATTTTTTTTAAAAAGTTAACTTTTATTATAGATATTGCCTGTTTAAAAAGTGTATATAATATTTCCACAGAGCCTTATTCATTACTTAGAAAATAGAGAAATTAGCTTACTTGCATCAATATTTAAAAATATAAGGCTATGTCCTTTGCAAACAAAGTGAGCTGTTTGTATAATTGTTGTTTGCAAATTGGTTTTTGTATAGAAAAAATTATCAAATTGAACATCAACCACAGCACTCTAAGAGCAGCATTTTGTTTGGGCCCGGCAGACGACTAGTGTGCCCATGAACGCATTATCTTAACGGGGTTCATTAAAGGTCATTTTACCTGCACGCTACCTGATACGGTGGAGGCCTATGTCATGATTTAAGTACCTTGTAATTTGTGCTCTAAACTGACATGTTATTGCAATGCATTTTTCATCATTTGAAAATAAGTGGATAAACAGTAAAACTGGGTTTGAAGAAAAAAAAATTGGTTCTAAAGATATAAAATTTTTAAGTGGGCCTAAAATGAGTTTGGTGTAAATTTAAAAGGAAACAGTTGACAGAAAAAGAAAATGTTTGAAACGACAGATTTAAAACAAAAATTACATCCAAATTTTCACAATAGTTTCAACATTACTCTACACCCAATATCTAATCCACTCATGTATTTGTTCTGATGTTATGAGGGTCAGAGGTTGGTCATTAAAAGATTTGGCAGCTACTCTCTAATGGTTACGCTTTTAGCCACAGGTAAAAATATTTAATACATATCATTTACCAAAGAAAGTTCAACCAGATAGCACTGCATTAAAAGGAGGTGAATGTGCACTAAATTAACAAATTATTACTTTAAATCATCATAATGTTTTCATAAAGCATGCTTATTCTAATCCTGTAGTCTTGGTTCCTCTCCACTTGGTACAGAAGTTAGGTGTGATGTGAAGATAACTTTTTAAAATATTAGGAAAATCAGTCTTTCTAGTCCATTTTGCTCATCTATTATCTTTCCCAAAATTTCTAATAGCTTAATGGTTTATACCACACATTGTTCCTCAGAGCATGCTCAGATGATGTGTTAAGAGTCAAAGTGAGATAGTGAACTGTAAAAAGTATCAGATATCTGTCTGATGTTCAGGGCATTTTCTGCACACTCTGATTATTGCTGGAATGAGGTTGGAAGGGCTCAGAATATACATCTAGTGCTATATAATTATTGCAGTGGAAAATTTTATGTTCGTATAACAATCATCTAAAAAAATCTGCAATGCAAACTACTCGTGTAAAGTCCAGTTTGTTTAATTTTTACTTCTTGTTTTCTTACAATCAAGTCTTCCCCAGGTCTGCATTTTCATTCGTTATATCTTCACAACTTTCACCGCCTACAATGTACTCTTCATGTCGATTAAACTTTTGCTCTCAACTGAGGAGAATTTTCCGATTGTTATATTTCTAAAGCAATTTACCAAACTCTGGGATGTTGACATTTTGTCCTCAGTTAAATCGGAAATAAAAGGTATGGTCCTCTTTTCAAGTTCCCTTTCAAAGTTCAAAAAGGTGGATTATGAGGTAATGAAATTCCATACTATTAAAAGAATGAGCGGCTTTCAAAGACCACGTCCCTTTAATGTTTTAGTTTTGGCGACTAAATAAAAAGATGAATAGGTATTAAAGTTTCTACAAAGGCAGTACATTCTTTCCATTTTCTAATTAGCTAACCTCTCAAAAAGTTCATGGTCTGGTTATGTAGATATTAATTCAGATTTAAAATGAAACTAGGAAAGACAAACCAAAAAATTATCCAATTATAAGAAAGCTTGCACTAGTTGTTGAAAACCCGAAAATTGTGATAGAAAAAAAATTTTTCATGATAAATTATTTTGACTTTTGCTCTCTTTGCCTTGAGTATCACTCTTAGATGATAGTCATCATTAAATGGTAAACAAAGCATTACAAATCCGATTTTGTGGTAAAATTAGACACAAACTGCACAGGTCAGTATTTAATTTCTGACCCATGCTGACCCCTGGTGACATTATTTATGACTCTCTGAGGCACCCCTTGCTGCCCAACTAAAATTTATTAAATTTCGGGCTTTGGAGCCCTTTGCAATATATCCTGGATTTTAACTGCTTAAATTTCTTTGAAATATTGTATGAAAGAACTCTTCATATTGGAGACATAAGGTGAGATGGGAGGTCTTAAATAATGCTTATTAATAAAAATTAAATAAAATTTAACATAAATCTACGATATTCAGGTAATCAAACAGATAAAATGCTAAATAAAAATACTTTAATAGTTGTTTAGCTTTGTTTCCTTTAAAAAGAAAAATAGCAAGTCTTATGTTTTGAAAATCTAACATATTATTTCATAACAAATGTTGAAATAAAGTAATTCTAAATGCCACAGCCATTTCACAACAAAGCAAGCCAAATTCAGTCCTCATACTTCATATTATTGAGAGGAACAAAGCTTTGAGAGCAAAAGTACATTGAAAAGATATTATAATAATAGTAGCTTGCTATTTGAGCATCCATATTGCCTTTATTTACATAAAATGATCAATTGTGGAGTGACCGTGACAATAAACATTGTCACACCATCAGTCTCATTCTTGTTCCTTTTAAAACAAGGGCGAAATAAAAAAAAAAATTGAAAAAATACATCTCATATTTTTCATTGAAATTAAATGTAATAACAAAGCGCATGTGACAAGCAAGGACAAAAGCAAAGTATAAGAGTACAGGAAAGAGAGGGGAAAAAAAGTAAAAATTACATGCAAATAGCCTAAAAAACTTATCATAACAGTTGATTCCTGTGATAATTTACAACTTAGTGCACTAAAATGGTGATGGTGAAAAAGAAAAAAAAAACAAAACAAAGGAAAAAGATGCCTCAAACTAGTCAAAGCAGAAGCTCTGGCCATGCACAAGCAAAAATTTCACCAAGATGTCATTAATCTTTTTTTTTTCTGCTTATGATTTACATAAGCAACTCCACCTCCTCACTACTTAAATTGGCTTCCCTTAGAAAAAGAAAGCATGATAATCTTATACCCTCAGCCACTTTCTCTAAAATGAAATCATGGCTTAAAACATTATAAATTCATACAAGTTTGCATATAAGAATAGGGGCCAAAATGCTCAAAGTATTGCTTATATGCTTCATCCTTCAAGGAATTTGACAGCAAAATGAAATTTTGATGGCACACATGTGTTGACCACAAATAGCTTTTCTAAAATAAAAAAAAAACAAGACAACTATTACTTTCATTATTATTTACAATTTTCTTTTTGTTCCAATATGCTATGAATGGAGCTCTTTTAATATTTCTGACCAATGCATGCTGTGGATTTCATACTTACATCCTGAGATTTGTCATGTCATGATTTGTCATATGCAGAAGGTCTTTATGTAAATGATATCATCTATAGTATATGTTTCTAAATTTATGGACTGGTTGTTTGTTAGTATGTTTAAAAAATGTATACAAGAAAAAAATTTAACATTATCTTATGATGGACTGGCTAATCAAACCAGTATAACTAATTTCACGTAATACACTTCTGGGTTGATTATTGAATCTTATAAAATTCAAATAATTTTTTGCACTTTGCACAACTACATGTCGTTTCTTTCAGTAATAGACTGAAAAGTGTGACACTGAACATTTTACTTTCCTACAATTTTTTTTTTCTGAGGGGGCGTTGATTTACACAGACAAAAATTGACCATAAAAATTTTAAAAAAAAAAAAGAAAAAGAAAAAAGTTATGGGACCGTCACCCAGAGTGTAGATTTTTATATTAATGAAATTGCTTACAAAAGTTTTTAAAAAATGAGTGCTTTTGGTGGGGAGGGGGGGAGATGAAGAGGATTGAGACTTAATATTGCTGTCTTTGTTATGCCATAACATACACATACAGCAAACTCAATCTCCATTTCCAAAATATATATGACATATCTATATTTAAAAAAATAATAATAAATAAATAAAAAAAAATTAAAAGACTTCAAATGTGATGCAATTCCTTGAATCAGGATTTAGCTAAAATTGGATTACAAAAAGTCAAAATGAAAAGAAAATAGGTGCTTCAAGTTTTACAATACAATATTCTTATTCAAATTGTAACTTTACAAATAAATTATGCCAATATAAAAAAGGAAAGCATAAATGCATTTCCTCTTGAAAAGCATTAACAGGTTTGAATAACATGATCTTAAACAGAAACATTGAAAAAAAAAAAAGAGACAGAAGGAGGCAAAAAATATGGGGAGAAAATCAAAATCCACAAGCACACAATAACAAAGAGGCATTCACAGAGAAGGAAAAGTTCCACACAAATTACAGTTTTCATTCAATAAATGCACCTTTTCAATTTTAATATTTCTAATTAAAATTATTATCCTGTGAACCAAAAAAAAAATTTTGTGGGAAGTAGGGAGAATTTTATGAATCATATTCTTAATAGCAAGATAAAAAGATTAAAGAGTAATCTACATTCTGAGATATTGACCCGCCTAAAATAAGTTGGGGAAGGATATCAAATTATTGCAAAAGGTAAAAATACATGAACACATTATTTTTATCTTTAAAGAAAAAAACAACCTAAAATCTGCATGAGGGAAAAAAACTGTATCGAAAATACTGTACTTACGTCACATTAAAAATAGGTCTCATGTTCTCACTTGTGTTGAAAATTTTTTTTTCTCTACTCACGTATTCATAAGTTTATACCTTCCAACATTTTTTTTAACTATGCAAGCTCGAAGGAAAATTACAATTAGTAATAGCAAAAAAAATGGTGTGTCGCCAAAGTAGGGAGACACTGCCTTTTGTGTGTTGAAGACCACAAGGGTCCCTTCCGTCCTTGTCAAGGGGAGTGCTAACCTTCTCTCCTTTCTTACAACACGTAATATGACATGGTTTTACTGAAATATATAGTGCGCTTTATTGTACCTTTCACTTATGGGTCATGGTAAAGTATTTGCATATCATGCGTGTTGGCTGTCAAGAATATCTATTTCAGATCGTATAAAAATCACAAAATATTTGTTTCATCGCCGGTTGACCTTCCTTTCAATATTTAAATTATAGAAATTTATTTGAACAATTACACGTCATTGTAAAGCTAATATTGGGTATAGAAGATTTTTCACGTAAATTGCTTCCCTTGTTTTGGTATTTAGCAATCTGGTTAATTCCCTTGAATGTTTTTTTTTTTTTTTTATTTAATGACAATGCAGGATATGTATGCCAAATATAACATTTCAGTGATATGCTTGCTCAAAAGAAGATAAAATCAAAACAACAGGGAGAAAAACATATTCAAACATAAACCTCTAAATTTCCCCCCCTCCATAATAATTACAAACACAAGAGTTTTCACTATAATATAATGATAAATAATCCCCCCCCCCCCCCCAAAAAAAAAAAAAGTCATGCTGTTCTTTCATATTCCATTTTGAATTTTTAGCAACAATTTAGCACAATTCACAATCAAGACAAAACTGCCTTTTAAAATTTTCTGGTCCTCATTCAAGGTGGTAATATTTTCATTTTTTCTGTTAACAATTGGTGTCATGGATATAATAGCGAATGCTAAAGAAGGAACTAAAAGAATGGGTTTTAAACGAATTTCAACTAGTAGAAACGAAAGAGCAGGAAAATCAGGCAAACTACTAAAGCAAGTAATATTCAAGCATACAGGCATGGTCAATCGAGAAAAAAAATTAAAAAGGCCATAGAACTTGATGCAAGATAGAAGGCCGTGAATCCAAAGGCAGCCGTCCAACATTATGATTAAAACCGAAAAATATTTGTTTTATTGATTCTTGTAAATATTCCTTGCACTTTAAGCTAATATTTTTTTATTTGCAATTTAATGCATTCCCGTCAGATGTAGCACAGAGTGAAGTCCTCCAAGGCAATAATAATTTCTGTGTATTTTTTTCTCAGCTTTCAACTTGCATATTTTATTGTAACGTAACATCCCAAAATAATGCGTTTTCAACAACCTCTCTATACCACATTCTAATATTTCTAAAATTTTCTTCCTTCTCCTTTCCTGTTCTTGTTAAAGCCTTTATATATATTTGTGCAACAGCATCTTAAACTTTGAAATTTTACAAATTTAGAAAATCTTGTTCCACAGCATGAAATACAAATACCATGTTTGGTCTTATACTTAATTTTTTTTTTTCTGCATCAGTTTTCAACCATTCAACATTTCATACAGACCTGCCACACACACACACACACTCTCTCTCTCTCTCTCTCTCTCTCTCTCTCTCTCTCTCTCTCTCTCTCTCTCTCTCTCTCTCTCTCTCTCTCTCTCTCTCTCTCTCTCTCTCTCTCTCTCTCTTGATTATAGTTATTTATCATAACAAACTTTAAAATAAAATATAGATATATTGCATCCTTTGAATGCCTGTACAAAAATATTGGACGACTTCCTTTGATGGCAACACAAAGAAAACATCCAAAAGTACAAAAACTAAACACTTAATTCATAGCCAAGTTAAACTTTAAAAAAGATGGAGTACAAAAATCTAGTCCAGGCAAAGGCAAGATGGGTAATGATGTAAGTGATATCAACCATTCACCATACCTTCGTCCAAATCATCAAAAAACTCATCATCCCACTCCAAGTTCGGATGAACAAATTTGGGGGACCCAAAGCCTACCAGGGAATATAAAAAAGGAAGCCGTCCCCAACAGCAGTGGAAAGCGATTCAGAGAAGGAAAAAGGAAATTAAAGAAAAACGTTGATCACTAGACCCACTGATTCAACAGTGAAAATAAAATTTTACAACATTGTCCTATAGAGCATACAGAAATTTCTAACAAGTCTTTACATTAAATATCATTACTAAATGGGAAATGATTCATTAAAAGCGGAGTGACAAGAATTTAATTAATTTAATTTTGAAGAACAAAAAAAAAAATCTGTATAATATGAATTTCCAGTACTTTGGAATGTGTAGTCTTTTATCAATTTGATAATGGTTTGCAGCTTTTACATCACTATAGCAAAAAAGGTTGAATTCAGTCAGAGGAAAATGGTCCTAGTATTGTATGTCTTGATGATGATCAACTACAAACTCTAAATCAACGGCTCCATTTCAGCCTCACCTACTTTCAATTACTTGCAAGAATAAAAAATTGCCTGGTCTGCAAATAGATCCACATATGGCCCTGTTTCAAAGAGACAACGTGCGCGAACAGGTTTGACAATATGAATACCCACATACTTGCAAACGTGTTCCATTCTTGCTAAAGGTAGTTAATAATTCTGTCATGAAATAAGACAAATCCAATCTAATGAAGTGCTTCCTTTCAAAAGAAAAACTGACAAATGCACCATATCTCATTGCATCATTTTCATATACGAGAAATCATCCATTGTTACGACTTTTGAAACAGCCAGTGATGAATTTTGGGAACACAGAAACTGCAGAGGTGTACATGAGACAGGTAATTACTGAGGAGACCAAAGAATGGCACGAAGATATTGAGACAATGAAACTATCAGTCCATATCATCAGTAAATCTCAAAGAAGTTGAGCCATACTCAATTTTACAAGTAAGCTTTATATATTGAGGTTTGCATTCATTCAAGCCCTAATTACCAGTTTTTTGTCAAGATTCCTATCTCGAAAAGATAAATCTGGCTATGAGGCCCAGGCTTTCCATATGTAAGCAAGTGTTTGGAGCACTTTAACAGGGTTCACATGAGTTTTAAGTCTAACAGAGGAGATAAACAATTCCGAACAGTTTGAGATATAGTGACTGCAATCTGTTCCAAAACAAATGCCAACTGGTACTTAACAACACTGAAATTTTTCACTATTGAAAGGCTAAGACTTTTTTTTTCTTTCATTTGGAATCATGGAGTGAACGCATAATCGAACCAAAAATATTTCTTTAGAATATTTCGCGACTTTCCACTGTCACACACATCTCCAGCTCTTTAAAAAGAACTTTATCTGCCAAAATAAAATATGTTCCTTTGATGCCACTGATTTAAAGCAAAAAGAAAATGAAAAACGAAGTATCAACTGACATGAACATACCAACTATTCGTGGGCTGCTTGCACCTGAGTTCGATAGATAATCCGAGAGCTCATGATCTAGAAAAGCACACACAAAATACACCTTTTATAGTTCCTTCCTAGAGGGTTGTTTTTTTTTTTCCTGAACTTTAAAGATATATTTGAAAATAATTTACAAAAGCAACAAAACCAAATCAAATAATAAAAGGATCATTAAAAAAAAAATGCCACAATGAAACCGAAAGGTAAAAAAAACAAAGAGCAAGCATTAAAAAATTCATAGTACAGGAATGACACCAAACAAGTGAAAGAAATCGGGCAAATTAAAATATATCTTGAGACTAGCCCTATTTCACTGTATAAAGAAAACATCAAAAGCTCTGTCTTAGAATTCTAGGAAAATCACTTGAAACAATTCATAATTTGAATGTATTACATCTATATGAATATTGAACAACAGTAACACAGTCCTCCTCCAACAAAGTCTCTGCAAATACAATGTTTTCTCATTCTGCACAGGAAGAGTAAATTCAAAATGAATAGCTAAAATCCGACAATAGAGACCCATTAGTGTGAGTTCCAAGTATTGAAATATATGGATTTAAAATATATTAAATATCTCATCCATTGGGACTAGTCTCAAGATACATTATATAAATATATATTTTTTTTTTTTTTCTAACTTTAAATGAAGAAATGGAAATTTTACTTTCAAGACTCTCATTGAAAGCAATTATGTCACAAATTTTTGAAAATCAAAAAAAAAAAAAAATATATTACCTTTCAACCCATTCTAATCTATGACACCAAACAAAAAGAAACAAAGGTGCAGACAGGTTGATAGTTTGCACAAAAATGAAGGATACAGTAAGAAAAAAATGTCAAAAAACAAAAGGGAAAAACATTAAAAAGGATAAGTTAAAAAAAAAGAAAAAGAAAGACAACAATGTTAAAAAAATGCAAGAACCCAAATCAAAGGATAAATCGATTGGTGCAAATTTTACAAAAAAGTAAATTTTGCAGTTGGATAAACACAATGGATTCACTGCAATGCTCTTCACGATAATTTGCTTCACACAAACTGTCTTGTTGCAGTCGAGAAATAACAGCATGATGGTAATATTCAAAAGCTTACAAAGGACTCTAGTTATCCTTATCTTATTATAAAAAAGGGGTCAGAATATCACTCTATGTTTAATGTTGTGTACTGGCCCACCACTACTTTTTTATACAAAAAACATGAAAAAAAAATTACTAAAAAAAAATTGAGATATCCCCTTTCTACATTGCTTCCAGTCCCTTACCCAGCCAACTTGTATTCATGGGTAGTGTCCTACTAGCCTTATAATAGGTGCATTTATCGAATGAAACCTTAACTTGGAGTGTCCAATTTGCTTTATACAGACAAAAGTTTTTCTGAGTTTAATTTGTGCATTTTTCTTTTGTTTTGTTGTTTCTTTTTGTTACCTAAATCACATTGCATCCAAAATGCCAAAGAATAAAAAGGCTTTTAAAGAATTGACAAGTATATTTTATAATTATGTCACAGTCAATTAAAGATAACCACAACAAATTCATAATACTGCGACACACGAAAGAGAGAAAAACAAAACCTATAAGGCAAAAAAAAAAAACATGATCAAGGGAACAAAACACAATAGGAAATCTGCACTATTGACGTTGATGATGACAGTAAGAAAAAAAATAATACATTAGGCAGGCATTGGCCTGTCAAAGCGAAATCCGCAGACATATTGTAGAAAGACAAAACAGGTATTATGAAAAAAAATTAGCACCTTCCCCCTACAAATTAAATAAACTCACCGTAATAGTCCCAAGGTCCCCGGCCTTTGAAGGCAAAAAGTAAACAAAAAAATACCATAAATATATATATAAGTAAATAAAAATCAGAATCACTAAATATCACATAAAACATTGAGAGTTTAAAATATGTAAGTTCTGAATATCTTATTGATTGAGCAAAATCATATAGCTGACTTGTAGCAAAAAAATTCACCAAGAGAAAAAAAGGAGGGATGAGAATGTGGGGCATCCTTCTGTGTTTAGATTAAAAAAAAAGCTTGGATAAAAAAGTTAAGGGTGGTGTACACTTGTTCTCGTTATGAAAGTTTTCTCTGCTTCACTGGTTGTATATTAGCTGCCATTTCAGCTTTAGGATTCTTTGTTCGAAGGCAATACAGAATCCTGCAATTTCATATCACTGTAGTATTATGCAGACTCCACAATATATTTTTTTTTCTATTTCAAACTTTCTCCAGAATGTTTTTTTCAAATAGATTAATATAAAAAAAAATCCCCGAATGTGCTCCCCAAAAAAGGGAAATCATAGTAAACTTTAGACGTACTTCAGACATATATATGTTACAGCACACAGGAGTGAGGGTAAAACTTCTCTAAGCTCTGTGTAGTTCTATTTATACAACCATAAACAACAAAAGTGTAAAATAAAGACCTACACAAACAAATGGCTGCATAACAGAAAACAGCAGAGCTCAAACATTAGTGAATGCAAAATTCACATTACACATGCAACCAAATAAAAACAAAGAAGAAATGAACAAAATTATATGGCACATGCTTCCTGCATAAATTTACTTTACCATGGACATTACATCTTAAGACTAATGAGAGCATTTCGCTTGAAGAAGAATGCACTAAAATTTTCACTTCAGGTTTGTCAATGTGGAATTTTCCAGTCCTACAGTCATCTTAATTGAAAATTGGTAACAGCTCAGCTAATCTAGTTCTAAAATTGAAATAAGCAGAATAGGCTCTGAAGGAGGAAAAACAGAATAAATGTGTCTCAAATTGGAGGCTTTACAATGTAGTGGATCAGCAAAGATAAAAATCGAGGGTTGCAATATATTGGTGGCTTATACATTTTGGCAGTGCTGAGGATGGTGTTTCCATATTCGTTTAATTTAATAAAAACATAAGAGAAAAACTAATAACAAGGCACCATAAAGGATACTAACATTCAGAGGTGCAAAATATGACAGAAGGTCAACATAGGCAAATAAAGTATGTGGACTGAAATCCTATGGCTCTATTTTCAGTGAAGGCGACTTTGTGTGTGCTTTTCCATTTTCTCATCCCTTCTTCCCTTTCTCTCTTTGCTTCTTGAAGTGTTGGATAAGAAGCACATGCTAAGAAGCTTGGAACAGGTGGCAGCAAATAAATATTTTGACAACACATACAAACAGCTTTAATAAAAGTAATAATAATAATAATAATAATAATAATAATAATAATAATAATAATAATAATAATAATAATAATAATAATAATAATAATAATAATAAATTCATTTGTAACTATAATAGTAGTAAAATAAAATTCATCATGAAATCCAATAATATTGTGAAAAATTTGGGGGCTTTCTTGTAAGGAATGTGAAAGTAATAAACAAATCAGAGTGAAATAATTTCACATAGAACTTTAGTACTGCTGTCTATAGTTGCCTTTTTGATTGTTATTGCCTCGTTAATAATATTTTGGATGAAACCAAGCTGTATAACAGTGACATGAGGTCCCAGATCTGCCAGGCACAGACACACACGTCAGATTTACTTTGGATATTCTGCATTCTAGGACGTAGTGTGAATGGCTCCAATTACTGTCAAACGTTATACAATGAAAGAAGCTGTGTCACCAACTTGGTCAATGCTTGCAGACAAATGTTTTGTATTACCATTCAATCTTACCCTAATAAATGCTAGATTTAAAAGGAATACCAGCTCCTTTTTTTTGCTACAAGATGTTTTGCATTACTTCCCAGAAAAACCCTGTAATTTCAGAAAACTACTACTACTACTAAAAAAGGGATGTTTAATTAAATTTGAACACTAATAGAAAAAATCTGAGAATTTCTGAACAATGGCAAACACTTTAAAAGCATATTTTTCTTCAATAAACAAGAAAAAAATGCTCTCTTACTTAAAAGTGGGTCAATTTTGATCAATTTAAGAAAACAAAATATCAGCATATGTTCTTTCAACTATATTTGAATACATTGTTTCCTTTATGTCCCTAGGGTTGAAGTATTGACTTATCAAACACAAAGCAAAATTTGTATTCAAGTGGGAAAATTTGTCCATTTTTTACTCATATCTTTGTAGATCAAAGCTTCAGCATTGGTTCGACTTCATTGTTGATAAAGAAACTCTTACAAAATTTTCTTGTTTAACATAACGAGAAATGACAGTTCCATATCTTGCAAGAAAATGTTTTCAATACAAGATTTTTTTTGTAGGAGTTAAAAATTATTTTTTTTTAAATGGACAATTTAAAATGTGACTACAGTTCACAAAAAATTATAAGTATTTTCATTTGTAAAAAAAGAAGAAAACTAAACAAAACAAAAGAAAAAAACACAAGATTTTCGACATAAGGAGTGGTGGTATTCTTGGTACTCATAAAAAAGGAAGAAAGAAATAATACAAAAACAACCAGATGGAGAGACAAAAATTACTCACTTCCGTGAGAGTGGGACCTTTTTCTTCTGCCTAAATTTGAGAAAGTACAGAGCTAACCATTTAAAAGTGTGACTGTGTGCATCTCAGAAAAAAAGTAAGAAACACTTATTAATAGAAATATATATATATTAACAGTATTCCCAAACAATCTAAACACAGTACAGGCCAGAATATTAACTATGTAAATTAGATTAGATATACTGCTATGACAGTGATTATAAATGTATAATTGTTTTTACACAAAAGATAGAAGCAAAAGATTATTAATTTTTATTATTAATTTTTATGAATGCATGATTAATTATATGAAGTTCAAACATTTCTGTTCATCAAAGTTTCAATTTCTAACAAATACATGCTTTTGACCACTTTACTTAAGGCATAGGTGCTCTTATGAAGAAAGAGAATTATTTCTGTAGGGAAAGGAATTATGTGATTGTGTAAAAGTCAAAAATCTCCACACACTTGCTGCACTATTTATTTTCTATGTTATCTTATATCCTTTCCTATATTCAATGAAATTTGAAAACAGATTGTTCCCAATAATGTGAAAAATGCTCCTCTTCATTCTTGAAGTATAATGTGTGCTTTAATTGTTTTGTTTTTAATGTGTAAATACAATAATAAAAAAAAAGAAATAAAGAAATAAAAAATATAACATTAGCCCAATATTGCAGGAAATTTATCAAATATAATCATCTAAGCAAATGTAACAAGAAAACAAATTTAAAGCTGACTCAAAAAAGTGAAGGACCAATTGGCAAGTTAAAAAGCCAAATAAACAAACAAACAAAAATGTGTACATATATATATATAATACTGTTCAATTAGATAATATTGAAATCACTTCTCTGGCACACTGTTTACAAAATTCTAATGTTGTCCTCATTCAACATAGGTGTTTCTTTAATAATAAAGGGAAAAATAAATGAATTAAACAAAAAAATACAACTTTTATGCATTTCTGTGTGCCCTTTTCAGAATTGTTTTGAAGCAAACTGTTTTGGGCCTGTGAGACAAGAGCAATATAATGCATACAATGCTAACTTTCTATTGCTAATCTCATCAATAATAGTTTCTACTGTGCAAACATACACCTAAAAAAAAAAACAAACCCTGAACTTGTTTCCCCGAAACACCATTAATGAACTCAAGAGTCTATTTATAGCATAAAAAAACCACAAAGCAAAGCACAATTATAATGCCTACCTTCTTTATCTACTGGTTCAAGGTTGACTGTCTGTGTCTCTTTGCTGTATGCCACATTTTCGCGTGGAGGGATGTTTGTTTCATTCACTTTCACTACAGAAAGTTGGATATTCTTTTTTCTGCGAGGGCTGGTAAGATTAAATTTAGACATTAATGATTAATCAATAAATAGTGTCAGATTATAATTTAAATTTCTAAATTAACCGTTTTCTTGGACATGGATTGCCATTCTTTCAATTAATAATCAAATGATATTTTTTTAAATCTCATAAATGGTAAACTTTGACATAATACAATTGTGACTGTTCTTTACTTAACTTAACCCCCACCTAAATAACTCCAGCTTAGGTAAAGCACTGACACTAAGAGAAGGGATGTAACTCCATACAAAAAATAGATCTATACATTTAAAAAAATATTACAGTCAAACAAAACAAGACAAAATTATGATATTAATTGTAAAAAAATCTAGAGGTGTTGTATTTTTCATAAAGCAAGGTTTAATGATAGGTAAACAATTTTTTAAGACTTCTCCGTCACTTCAGGCTGACTCCACCACCATTTCATTTTTTCACCATCAACATCTCACTTCACCACCATCTCAACATCACAATCTGACTCCTGATGTCAAATGGGCACAGGTGCTTTTATGCTGACTGTAGGGATAACCATGCAGATAACCAAAATAAATGGTTTCTACAGCATCCCTGAGATGATTCAAGTGATCATCCATCCTAATTCAAAGTTTAGATCTAGCCTAGGCATTGAAATAGAGGACAAAAACAGTCAACTTCGAACCGCATTTTTAGATCTAAATTTAAGTAGTCCGAAAACAAAACTAAACTAACCAGAATAAGTCTAAAGTGTCCTCTCAATGTAAATGAGGTTTCCACGAGATTTCCGGTAGTCACAAGGAAAGAAAGTAGACACTCAGAAAGTGAAAGTAAACAGGCAATGACGTGCGATATAGGTACAAAATATAGTGGTCCATACGGGCAATGGCGGGCGATATAGGTGGGGTTGAGTTAAAATGTATTTGAAGTTTTTCAAATAAATTAAAAAAAAAAAATTAAACCCAGATTACATTTAGAAAATGATTCCAAATAAATAATATAGTGATTCTTGCAATAATTATTCCAACTTAGATTTCCTAATTCAAATATGTGTACTTTGACAGACAAAATGTGATAAACATTGATTATCTTAGGTTACAGACTTTTAACGCAATACATCTTGCAAAAATAATTTTTTCATGACACTAAATTGGCATATGTGCGACGGCAGATGATGAAGCATCTGACAGGGCACAGTCACCAATAATGAATACCTATGCGATAATTTTTACAAAAATAAAACTCATTTAGAATTAACCTGGCATGTGCAACAGCGGCTGCTGAAGCATCTGACGGAGCTGCAGTCACTGATGCACTCTTCCCTGCAGGGGCTGCAGCAGGTGTTTCTGAAACACAAAGATGATAAAGAACTAAACAGAAATGTCCAGGGCCCTTGAACTGAGAAACTTCGTGATCATAGCCATTATTTGCGATCCATAACAAATACATCCTTACAGTAAAGGTCATTCTGCCCTGACATTGCAGGCTGGGTGTCAAGGCTACAGCCCAGCTGTGCTGAGTGGTCACACCCCACCCTGGACCAGCTGCCCTGAACTGAGTGGGAATGTTCTAAGTCTAACATAGGTCTTAACTTTTATCTAAACTGGCTAAACCAGTGTCAGATTCATTGTAACCAGGGTCATTATCGGAAAAATATTCCCCATCTTTGCTATCCGAGTCCATCAAAACAGCATCTTCTGCAGTTCCGCAGCACTGATTTGCGCTGGTCATTGTAGAATGGGAAAAGCGGGCTAAAAATCAACAAAATCAGAGCAAAACTGAAGTGAAATTCATTGGCAGAACCATAAAATAAAAGGTACGCCAATCAGGAATTCATTATCATGTGATCAAGTACCTTCTTCTTACAAGAAGAGAACTAAAAATAATCTTGATATATCAATGGCCGAGGTATGCTGTGCTCCGTCCCTAAAAATACACACACGTGACCAAGTATTTTCATGCCCAGACCGCAGAAAGTAGCTCAGGCTAGCCGGGGTAACCCATGCTCAGGGCAGAATAAGATAAAACAGGAAAAATAGGATTATACAGCAGATTGAGGCATGGAAATCTGGGTCTGACTGGCAGTTCCAAAAGAGCTATTCTTTATAAATGGCAAATCTATTTTTTTTTTATTTTTCTCTGGGTACTCAAAACATTGTCTCAATGAATCTAATATAGAGTGTTGACAGGGTTAATTTTTATTTTTCTATGCAAAAAAAAAAACAACAACAAAAGAAACGAATAAAAATATAATCCTCCCCCCTCATAATCTGAGTAAAACTTAAAAAATAGAAATTGTGCAGCCAGTAAGTTACCTGAAATTGGAATGCCCAGATCTCTAAACAAAGCATCTGGGTCATTTGAAGTACTGTCGGTGCTTGCCTGAGACGCTGCTTTAATTGGACTCTGGAAAACAAAGAAGAAAAAAAATATCTCTGGTACTGGATGCTTTCAAAAGAGATATACCTACTGAATCATCAAATTCATGTAAACTTTGCTCATTAAAGGTATTTTATTACATTTAAACTTATATCCTTTTCCTTTATCAAAGAGGATACAAATAAATATTTAAGACCTGTATGAAAAAACATTTTTGGGTTCATGCATTCATAAAATAAACAACTTGTCTTTAAAACAACATAATTAATTACAATCGATAAAAAAAATTTACTGCTCATCTTTAATGACAGGGTAAAAAATGTCTCAAGATCATAAATTTATCAGATACTTTCTTCAGAATTTGTCTGTTTTACCTGGAAGTTGAAGTTGTTGTCTTCTTTACATTTAGTAACAGGCTTTTAAAGTGTATTGAAATAATTGTAATGACTCTGAAAATCAAGGTATTTCATTACCATTTCAAGATGTTGGCCACCTGAAAAACTGGCAACACATATAGTGAATAAGGTTCATATTTGTTGATTCATGACTTTATTGTGAGCATTAAAAGTTCTATTTTCCAAACATGATTGTTGTGTGGCATTGGTTTTCGTCCTTTTACAAATCCTAGATTCATGAGCGATATTGTAACATTTGTTTTACAATTAATATTGATGCCTTAAAATCAAAATTTCTTGGAACCGATTATTACTATATATAAGTTGTAAAAAATATGAATGTAAACCCTTTGGAATAAAAATGAAGTGTAGGCTAGGGCTATCCTATATCAAAGAATTCATTTATAGAATTTTGAGAGCTAGAGTTTTAGGTAGTGCTCAGCAGTGGTTAGGATAAGGGGTGTGAGAATCGAAAAATGCCTGCCATTGTGGGATTAGAACAATTGATTTATATTGCTTCTACAACCATCACCATGCCACTCGAAGAGAACATGGTTTATATCAATATGCCACTACGTTCCCTATAAAGAGAGATTCATGCCCCCCTGAGTGACATACAATTTTGACTGGGAAGATCCAACAACACTTGCCGTTGTACGCACGTACATCTAGGACGAATGATAACAATTTGTATGCCTCTTAATGTTTCTTAATTTCAAATTTACATCTAAAAGAGGAAGACCACTGGGAAATATTAAGCATTTTGTGCTACTGCTACTACTCCTGCTGTTCACTTTATACCTCAGCCTTGATACACAACCAATTACTCCACCGTTGTAGACTGCGCCAATTTCTAGGTCTAGATTTAAATATTACACTAGTTAGCAAAATCTTCACCTGGTGTTCGCCTTTCTTAGCTCTCTCTTTCTCCATCCGCTCTTTTCGGAGTTGCTCAATCTGAGCTTTCTTTCGTGCAATCTCAGCTCTTCTGTCAGCCATTGCTATGGATCAGAAGTGAGTGTAAAATAACCGAAATTTATATCTAGATCTAGATCTATCACATGAAGTGTAAAGTGTTTTAACTTGTAGAAGAAGTTTATGATGATTAGCTTCAGCCTTCAGGCTCTCACAGTCAATCCTTCCATAGACAACTCAACATTACCCAGCAAGAGCACTAATTTGGAACGCAAGCTTTGTAGTTCAAAATAAAAATTCCTAAATCAATATTGGGTTGTTAGCCAATATATAATATATTTCTCATTAATTGCTAATAAAATATTTTAATAATGTTTTGGTACTAATTTTGAGCATAATCTAAGTGTATAACAGAAATATACGAATAATTTTTTTCTATTTATTTTATATATTTTTTAACATTATAAAGGACAATTTGACTCCAAAGAAGATGAGTCAGAATTTCATCTCGGTACTACAAAATAAATTATTTTCGTCTATTAAACATGCAAATAAATTTAACTCTGAGTTCGCATATGACATATAATTAAGTGATTGAATTAGATGTACCGTAACGTCTAGAAATTTTGTTAGTGCTGAATAAATCAAGGAATAAATTTTCGAAGTTCATAATATAGTTGCGCAGTGAATAATGTTCAATACATGATATATTTTTTTTGACTGCTGAATGCTCTTTTAATGGTACATGTAACAAGACAGGCTCAATCAATGGTGGGAGGCAGAGGCGTTTTAAATAACCAACAGGTTGTCCAGCTACAACTCAGCACTAGCAGTATCTTGACCAGTACTATCTGTGTAGATAGATCTATGGTACTGATAGTAACGATGAAAAGAAGGCATCTTGACGTTACCGACTTGCGTGACACTAGGAGGCGATGCTTCCCTTAGTACAGCCCAGGTCCCCGTACCAGAGAGCATAGACATAGCGAGCCCCTACTCTTGTCTTTTTAAACTATTAGCCTAGATATTTTACTTCATAAAGAAGTCGACGCTTTTCTTTTCCTATCTATCCTTTCATTCCCCTTTGTTTCTCTTTATTTACCTGTCTTTCTATTTAATCAGCCATTACTTTCCACCACCACCACCACCCCTCTCTCTCTCTCTCTCTCTCTCTCTCTCTCTCTCTCTCTCTCTCTCTCTCTCTCTCTCTCTCTCTCTCTCTCTCTCTCTTTCACAGTATATTTTATTTATTGTTTTTTTTTTAATCTATTTATCATATTTATCTAAATTTGTACAGTACATGTCGTTTCTATTATTTATTTATATGTTTATTATTTTGTAAATACATGCACATTGTACTTAGCCAATCATTTACATGTGTGCAATATATGTTTTTAAATTTTACCCTTACTTTATTCACAATTTTTCGTGACTTTTTTTGTGTGTGTGTGTATACATTTACCTGATTACTTATTATTTTTTTTTTTTTTTTTTTTTTTTGGAGGGGGAGGGGGTAGATCTTTATATAAAATCTTTTTTTTTATATAGTTTGTATTTCACATTATATATGAATATCCTTGTGTAATCTCTTGTTCTTGTTTCTGTGTCTGATGAAGGCGTAAAGCCGAATGATTACGTGTTTTGTTTTGTAAATTTGGGAGCTGCTCACTACTTATTTTTATTATTATTTATTTTATTATTATTATTATTATTATTATTATTATTATTATTATTATTATTATTATTATTATTATTATTATCATCATCATCATGCCTCTTCCTCTTGTTATTTTACTTCTTTGCATTCTCTCTTTCCTTCCCCTTAATCTTTTTCTCCTATCCAGCCCTTACTGCTTCTATAATATACCATTATCATCAACATCATCATTATCATGATCAACATCATCTTTTATTTACTTTTCTTCTTCTTCTGTACCTTTTTTTTTTCTGTCTTCTTTAGTTTCTATTTATTCTGCTGCTGCTGCTGCTGCTGCTACGGTCCATGACACCTCCTCTGGATAATTTTCCTTGCATGTAACCTTGTAATTGGTGTATATTTTTTCAAAAAATCTGAATCCGCTTCGGAAAGAATTTGTTTGGGTTAGGACACTTTTTTAATGTTATAATGAGTACGGTAAATCATGTTTCATTTTAATAGATTTTAACCAAAATACGTGCCTTAAGACATGTTGATTTTTTAAAATTACATTTTCTGTTATAACTACCCTTGTTTGATCAAAATAAGCAAAACAATTTGCAAGCCTTTATAACTTAAGTTTAAATGTTTTCATCTGTATTTTAAAGTAACAATTAAGACACATTTTTACGCTTAAGTTAAGAATGTCTATTGTTTATACGCATTGAACCTGCCGGTAAAATTCATGCCGCTTAAAAGCAAATCTTGTAAATTCTTTTTTCCGAATGATTGGATTAATGACAAGATTGTTTCCTTTTCATTTTTTGGCGGGGTCTGTTTTATATATATATATATATATATATACTTCGACTGAAGAAGCAACTCGTGAGTTTTCTTGAATCAAAAAATCTGTGCATATTTTACTTAAAGCCTTAACAAATTGGTTTGATGACAAATTGGGCAAGATATTTTTTGTTTTCTCTCAATGTCACATGTCGTTTTCTTCGTATTTTTCGATTATGCTCGAACCTAATGTCCTAATACATTTGAATCAAAACTGTTGTTTCTTTTGACAAACTATTGTATGTCTTTGTTAAGTGAAATTCTCTGTCCACTTACAAATGTTTGTCTACTAATTACCTAAAGCTTTAGAAGTTCTTTGGAAAGGGTCAATAATTGTTGAAAATAGCAGGGATCTTTCTCAGCTTCTTTTATAAAAAATGCTGCAAAATTTTCAAACACAAATGTAAGACATCTTTGGAAGAAGATGTAAGGTTTTAAAACACAAATTATATTATTTAAGAATAGAAAACAAAGGAAAAAAAACACTTGATCTAACCTTGAGCGGACTTGACGTTATGTAACAGTACATTAATTTTCTTTTTCAATGACACATAAACACATCATACCGCCATAAAGTAAATACGCCTATAACATTTATGTTAAAATGGCACTGGCACAATTTAGAACTAGTATGTTTTATTTTTTTATTTTTTATTTCGTAAACCTTTCGAGAAACACATATTCAAATTATAATGTCTGTCTCCTGACGGATAAGTAAACAGCATTGCGTTGAAATACTTAGAGGGCAAAATTATTACAGAAAGCTAAAATGTCATTTATAGGAACTGTTGTTTTTAAATGAATTGTCAGTTACGTGATAATCTTAACTTCCTAAAAGGGAGGTCAAACGGCATGGTAATTTAAACAAAACTTGTTTTCAGCAACCTTAGTTTCAAAAGCTGTCAAGCCTAAAAGTTTGGAAGAATTTTCTTTTTCAGAAAAATTTAAATCACGAATATGGGCGTAATCTAATCGATAAATAAATCAAATAATATACATTTAAAAATACATCTCAAAGAAAGTGAAAATGAAAAGAGTGTCATCCAAAATAGTTGCAACAGACAATACCGGTGCGATTAATTATGCTGCAACTGGCTTGTTGGGTAGGCTACCCTTGTGACTTGCTGCAAATCGCTTCGTATTAACATACCATTTAACATTAGGAGATTTGCTGCTCACCACAAATCAAGCGATTCTAATAACAAGAGTTGTTGTTTGTGACATCAGAGAATTTTGTAGCTTTGTGTTTCTCTGCATCTAAACCATAGAGATACTCCATTAAAAAGACCTAAGAAGATCGTTGTGAAATCGCATTCACCAATTAATAAGCTCGTTCCGGGTTTTTCCGATCATTTCTTTCGTCACACCCATGCCACAAAAATAACCTGTGCAACGTGAATGCCACCGTTGGTTTTAAGACAGTATATGTAAAGTAATATATAAAGGAGATTTTTCCATTTTGCTTTTGCTGTAAGCGGGAAATCACCCAATTAATCATAATTTTCTTCTCTCTCAACGACAGGTACTTTACATGTTATTTCATTGTTGGATTCAGTTTCTGCAAATTTTTGCGGATGTTTAAATGTTCTAAATATGCAACAAGGAAACGTAGGCACAACGTTCACGCGATTGTGTTCTAAAAATAGCATCTGACGTCTGATCTAAGTTTATTAACTAATGAGGTAGGGCCAGTGAAAGAAAAAAAAAAGATGATTCAGCAAACGTATGGGCAACGTTGGTAGTCGCGCGTATTAATACACATTGAATATTTACTTCATATCTCTTTCGTC
This sequence comes from Elysia crispata, assembly GCA_033675545.1. Classification (NCBI taxonomy): domain Eukaryota; kingdom Metazoa; phylum Mollusca; class Gastropoda; family Plakobranchidae; genus Elysia; species Elysia crispata. Next base: position 17,619 of record JAWDGP010006226.1, on the reverse strand, counting down.
GGCAACCATAAGTTTAGTTATTTCACCATTTCCTCAACTTACTGATATCAAGCAAGTGCCAGTTGATTGAAGCTTTCCACCTGCTTTTGTGCTGTTTGGATTATTTTAGGACCCTTCAAGTGATCAACCATAAAAGTCCTCTATTGTAAGTGAAGCACGAATTTGCGCGTTTGGTTTGGATGAAATTACCATTCCAATTGATCTCTAACTCTAAGAGAGAAAATCCTAGATTCTAAATCTTGACTGGAATTGTAGAAAGATCTATTCTTCATGTAAGATTCTGGTTAGATCTAATTAATTTAATCTAGGTATATCTACATCTAGCATGATCTACTAATCTGGATTCTATAAAGACTCCCAGATCTAGATCTAGATCTAGTCTACAATTATTTAGATCTAGATTCTAGATCTAGAGAATCTAGATTTACTTGAGTAGTGATAGAGAGAGTTCCCCTTTTAGATTATAATCTAGATCTAGACTAGATTGACATTCAAATTTTTATCAGTGTATATTCGAAGCATTGGTTTAGATTTTAGGTACTCAAATTTAGCAAGACTCGATCACTTTCATAGTGAGACACAACCTTAATTTTCTTGACATTTTGTAGCCTACTTATTAATATAATAGAGCTTTTTCCTGACATTCCAATCAGTCATTTATAGAGAAGGCTTAGGAATAGGAGTCTTTTATATCTTCTCCTATCTCCTGTGTGTTACATTGATTTTAGATCCATATATCCTAGATATAGAGTTATTGGAAGATAGGCATGGCTCAATCTGAATTTGGAGTGATTTCCTTCGATGATCTGTGGGATAAAGATGATGCTCTCATGATGTCCAGGAGTGACTCTGAGCTGGACGTTATAAATGATCCTTTTATAACTCCCCAGTCTCACCACTTATTTTATCCAGGTCAAGAGGGTTCTTCAACTAGTGTGAATCAAAGACCCAAGGCTGTGGATATGAACTTCAATACCTCACCAAGTCGTTTCAATACAGAGAATTTTGATCTGTTGAAACTTGACAAGTCTCCTTGGCACGAGTCTGATAGTGGAGTTTCTACAATCATGTCAGAGGCTGGAAGCCCATCTGGGTGCAACGACTTCTCTGCCAATGAAATACCAGCCCAGTCTGTTGTAGATTGGTCGGGATTGGATGGAAACACTGATGACCTTGCTACTTACCTTTTAGGGACAGATATTTCAATGCTTTCTAATGAGGTTGCTATGCATAGTTTTGAGGAAACAGAAAGCTTTTCGACTAACACTGAGGTTACAGCTCAAAATATTTGCAACACAGGAGCAAGAAATGACTCGAATCCAGTTGCCCCCAAACATTTGATGATTCAGAAAGATGATATCAGTATTGATGTCGAGAACTCTGATAGTGAATGTTCTAACAGTGGTGGGATCAGCCCAGAAAGGATTCACTCTCAAATTTCTGAGCCATTGAACTATTTTCAAGAAGTTTGCAGTAAGTTAAAGAGAAAGCCTGCTGTGAAAGTTGTTAAGGTACTGAAGGCATCTGCTGGCACCGACTGCTGTGATGATGACATTGTAAAAGCTTTAGATGAAAGGTCGCGCAAAAATGCTATGCAGGCTAAGGTGAACAGGGAAAAGAAGAAAAAGTACGTGAACAGCTTGGAGAAAGACATTGAAAAGCTTGGAAAAGAGAATAAGGAACTTAAAGATGAAAATGTGGAATTGAAGAAAGATTTGGGTAGCTTAGAAGAGGAAGTTAGATATCTTAAATCTGTGCTTGTCAATGCAAGTGCTCTTTCAAGCCTGCTGAGAAACATAAGCGGAGTGAGTGAGTTAAAGCTTTCTGCTAGTATTGTAGGGAGAAAGAGAGGGGCAAGTGACTTTGCTGATCACAGCTATACTTCAGCTGTCAAAGGGAGAGGGGATTATGACAAGGCTGAAAATAAGGCTAAAAGATTAAAGATGGTTCATGAAAATTTAGAAAAAGCAGGTGTATGCCTACATGTAAGCGGAAATGAGGCGTCACTTGAATTCTGCGCAAAGTGTTCCTCTTTGGCTCAGCACTCCCAAAGCAGATAAAAAAAGTATTGATTCAATATTTTAATACTATTTAGTGACTTTCTGTTTTGAACACTTGATAAAACTGATTTCAAGTTCAAGTGAAACATTGAAAGAAGCCTGTGAAATCTCCCAGAACAAACTGAATACAGCGAAGAAATGTTTAAGGTGCTAAATCTCTAGATGCTTACTATCCAGTCTTGTGAAATCAAGATCAAAGTATTTATTAGAGTCTTAGTCTTACTTAAGCTTAAATTTTATGCCATATAAGGCAAAATGTGAATTCTTCAGATTCATGTAGAATGGTTCTGATATTGCATGCATTTACTGTAAACTTCTCATTGGCTAAAAGTGAATTAGCATTGCAGTGATGTATAGGTGTAAGCTACATGTGACTGAGATCTTACTTTTGAAAGATTGAAAGCAACTGGGAAAAACTAAGGCGTGATGTGCATTCAACATTTATCATTGATGATGTTTGGAATCCAAGGAATTCTTCACTGCAGACCACTGGCAGCAAGTTCACAGACGGCTAGTTAACTTATGCTTCTATTGAATTATGATTATTTACCATGATTGCTCTCATGAGCTCTGCTCTTAAAATTTAAGGAATACCATAATGCTAATTGTTTTTTGTTGTTCTTTTTAACTTTAACCATATCTTATTTGAAAAGTTAATTTTAAAGAAAAAACATTCAAAGAGCTGCAATTTTTTTCTTATCATTTGGGTATACCATTAAGAAAGAAATCATATTTATAACTCCATGTGAGGGATTCATTATAAAATAATTGTTGGATATGTTATATGTTTAACACTTATGGAAATCTTCGATATTAATTGCTGTTATTTTCCTCTCTTTAGGTGGTCTCTTACATCATCATCTTTACAATGTTTAATTTGTCAATGCCTGATTTTTACGCCCAAGTCTCCCAGCATCGCTTAATTATATTTTGGTAAGATTGGTTAATATTTACTTTTGATGAATTATCTACATGCACTTTATGGTTACACTAGGTAGAAATGTAACTAAATTAATCTTTTCTGGTCTTCATCTTTTACGGTTGTTGTTTGATAACTCAGTTTTTAAAACTGTTTGAACTATTGAAGCTTTGTTTTATTCCATCTTATGTAACTGTTTTGTATAAGTAAGAAGGCATGTGAAATAAACATGTCAAAATTACCACAGAACTGAACTAATCATGTGGAGTTCTGCTCAAGGACTTACACATTTTGCTTTTTCTCTCACAGTTTTCTCTCATGGCTTTGGAAATTGGATGATGAAACGGGAAAGAGAAATGTGATTGGAGTTGGGTGAATACGGTATATGGCAGTAACCGAATGGAAGTCAACTCTGACATCCTTTGTCACATGTCTGTGACACGAGCTAAAGATTGCTCAATCCTGTAGGTCTGGTGGCCATGAAAAGATTGGGTCTGGTGGTAAGACTTGAAATAAGAGCCTATCTAGTCTTTGCAGAGGTTGCACTCAGACTAGCTCACTGTTGTAAGTCACATGATCTGCCCTTGACTGTATGGTGGGGCTGTGAAGTGTGAATTAGCATTATGCTTGTTTTTTATTACCTTTATTTGAATGGTATGGCAATGAAAAGGGCTAATGATTTCAACTTTCATGGGTGCTATCAAAATTATTCCATTATCATTCATGTCATTTTATAAAGAAAATCAAATTATATCGAAAATGTTTGGGCCATACTGCTGGTTTAGTTGTGAGGCACCTTTTACTTTACTGAGAATTTTTCATCTAAGGTATCTATTTTATAATTTTTTTATCATTTTTGAAAGTCAAACACAGTTTGTCAGTGTTAAAATGACATTACTGCTTAGAATCACAGACGTGTTTATGTTACAGATACAGGGAATGTTGTTCACAATATTAAATCTTTCAAAAATCATTTCCTCAGACTGTAGAAGTGAATTACAAAGAAAAATCAATTCAAGCCCTTCTCTGTGGACTTGTTTGGTATGAAATAACATCTTTTTAGATTTTTTTTTCCTGTATAATTTGTTTGAAATTGGTGTTAGATAGCATTCAGATAAGTGTATCCTTAATGGGTTCTAAGTGTTTTTTAATTTTGCTGGAGTATGCTAAGCAGCTTGTATCCTCTACCACATGGTGCAACTACAGTGAATGAATGCTTGCAGGAGCAACGTCTCGATATTTTCACCTAACTGTTAGAGGGTGTGGGGAAATCAAGAGGACTCGACCTTTCATATCTCTGTTACGTAACAGAGTTTGTTGTTAATCATTTTTCTTTTGATTTCATTTCATTTGTTCAAGTTTGCTTTTTCTTGACGAATCTTATTGTTGTAAATTATACATGATGATTATCTTTATTTAATTATACTTTTTTTTTCAGAGAACCCATCATATGCGTTGTAATTCTGTATAATTATGTTTGGGTTTTTTTTTTTTTTCATGTTAAAAGTTGTTTAATGTATGACATGCATTTTTGCTAAGTACATGATGATGCAAATACAGTGCTGGAGGAAAATATGTGGACAGCTTTCTTTTTATAATTTCAAACACCTCTTTGATAAGAAAGAGAGAAAAAATTCTGTTCTGGCAATTGAAACAGATTATAAAAAAACATTGTAGATATTTGTAGATTTTGTACTGTTCATACTATTTAAATTTTTTTTTTTTTTTTTTTTTAAATCATACAGGTATGTAAATTGTTCAGATTCATACAGATTATAAAGAAAGAACCTCCTTATATTAATTATGTACAGTATTTAATTTTAAATGATTAACTTTTTTTTTTTTGTATCCTGTTCAAATCCTTTATGTGGTCCCTATGTATTTCATGAGATTATCATTGCCTAAAATTTTATAATGCACTGTAAAGCATAATAGTATACTAGTTTTAAGACTGTCTTTCTTGTATTTGCAGTTCGTGGGGGTTGATGTAATTTATAATTTGTCAGATGCTGGGTAACTCACTTTTCAAAAATTTATTTTATGAAATAGTGAGATTAATGATTTTTTTTTTATTATTATGTGTTCAATGAGAGTGAGACTTTTATCAAAATTTTTTTTTAATAATTGAGAAAATTAAACTGTCTGTGCGCAATAAGTTAATTTGATTTATGCATGCTAATTGCGCACCATTCTGACAGTTTCAGGGTGTAGGAAAAGACATCCTATTTATTTATTAATGTTCTTTTTTAAACTTCTTTGCAGGGATTTAGTCTACTTCCAGTACTCATTTAAATTATTATGAATTGAAAGCAGTTAAAAAATTCTTTTGTTCATTCAAAGGAATAGATCTTCTGAAGTCTGTACCAGTAAAACTAAAAGCTATCTTCTTATGCCTGACACCAACAAAATAGTATAGAAAAAATTAATGTGAATTTCAGCTTTGTATTTGAGATTTTTGCACAGTAAAGCTTTTAATTTTGGTGGTAACTGACATTTGAATTGTAAGGTTTAATTTAATCTGTATCTATATTCTTTATTTAGTGATTTGACTTTTCTGTATAATTCGCTGATAATGTAAAGGAGAATGGATGTACATCTTATACAGGATATTAATCCTTTAATTTTAAAGGATTATTCTCCTGTCCCTGCAGAAGAGCGCAGCCATAATTTTTGTATCTCTCCACAAGTGATGGCAAATTTTGCTATGTGCAAGGAAATAAAACCGAAATGATGACATTTGATCTTAAATTCTGTTTATTTATGAAAATTTAGGCCTTAAATGGATTTTCAGCCAGGAAAAAACTAATTATATCTCAAGTTATTTTGAAGCTCTCGTGTATGAGAGGAGCAACACTACTACATGTTCATGTAATACTACCAGAAATTGGTTGCCAATATAAAAGAAAAATAAAGAAATATGTATGCCATAGCATCAATATCATTTACATTTTTAAGCAGATTGCTGGCTGATTATATCCTTGCTCACAGCGCCACTGCTTCACTGAGACTTTCTCAATTCTCCATTTTGACTGATGAAAATGTGGACATGTTTATAAACCTCGCACAATTTCGTTTTAGAAACCATCTGTCTTTGAGAAACTATGGAAACAATTGGAAACTATGTACACAAATGCTTGTAAAATGGAGGATGAAGACAGGATTGTTTAACTGTGCTGAAATTTTAAAGGTAAAAGAGCAAATATATAAAAGAAAAAAAATATTTAGAACATAAAATTGTTACATCAATCTATGCTTGTGTTATGAACAAAGGCTACCATATTAACCATACTTGTCTTCTCCAAGTTATTAGTAGTCGTTTTGATAGCATAAATATACAATGTAATTTTTTTGTTTTAATACCTTGAATTGTGAGGGAAAATTTGCTTAAGTGTCTACAGGTATTTTTATTGGATGAATTGGTTTTTGTAATTTTTTTTTAGGAAAAACTACCAATGTCCTATGAGTGCAAGGTTTAAGAAAAAAGAAAAAAAAAAAGCTGTTTTTTCGCAGCCTATTTCTGTTAAAATGAATGAAATCTTTCAGATTTCTTATGATTGATATACAGTATATAATATGCATTTTATTGGAAGTTTTTTTTTTTCATTTTGTATCCAGAATAATTATTGTTATGTCATAATTATTTGGATTTATTAGCTTAGAGCTAGCCTATTCTTTTAAATTATTTCAATTTTTTTTCTTAAGGAGGCTATGAAAGTAGGCTTTATGAATCCAACTAACTTCTATTTCTAAGTATTTTGAAGTGATGTATGACTTGGATGAACTTGTTTTGTACTTGCCACCTTTTTATACATATTTACATGTAGATATATGTGTTTGAAAAAAATTGCTAAATGAATTGATCTACTTTAATTTGTATCATTAATCATCATGATTTCATGCTGTCAAGATTGATGTTGAAAAAGCAGTTCTTTCAGAATGTTGAATAAATTAGCCTGTATTATTGAAATGGTGACTTTGTATTATTTAGAAAAGTGTGTGGTTTATTTGTTTGTGGACACTGACAAAAAAATTTTTTTTTTAATTTTTTTTCAGTAAGTTGACTAAAATTCACATAAGTTAGTAGATTATGTACTAGTTATTAATTACATGTATTTCCTATCCATTAATATTATGTAAATGTACAGGCATTTATTGCCCGTCCAAATGAACAGGTGGTAAAGACAACTAGTTGAACTACTGGTACATTGAAGAAATGTAAACTTCAAAAAAATAATGACATAAAATATCCTGAAGAGCCATGATAACTGCTCTAACTTGTCTTAAGTCAAATTATAGAGAAAAGCAAACTTGACAACAATGAACCAATGGGAAGACTCCTACATTAAAAAAAAAGTAAATTTTATAACAATAACAGATTATACCCTCCAGAGCCATTATATTTATAACTAAATTAAAGAATTGCAAACTTTACAGCAATAACAGATGCATGTATATGATCACCTCTAGGGCCACTGAAAATATAGTTAAAATATGTATGTAGATATACATGTATAGAACCTTAGGAGATTGATTTCTTCTCACTTTGCCATATAGAAAATTCTTTAAATGAAGAAGAGATCTCAAGCAAAATAGAGACCATAACGTGGGGCTGATCTTACATACAACAGATACACTGTACGATGTTGTGCTCGACCTGATGTGAAAAGGTGCACTTTAATAATAAGTTAAAATGTGAATCTGCTCAGACAAAAATGTAAGGCCTTAGATTTTAAAAATTTATCGGATTACCCTCTATTGCTATAAAGTTTATAGCTTTTATAGATGACGTCACAATAAGATAACTTATGCAAGTCAATTTAGGAGTGGCGAGTCAGTAAAATGGCTACGGCTCCGTGTTGGCAATTAGTAGATCTGTTCAATATCTTAGATATAAAACAGCATAGAAGTACGATACGGATGCAAAAGAATCAGAAGTTATGTTTACAATTACATTCGCGATCGCCGCTCTGGAAGAAAAGGCTTTGATGACCATTGTTCTTAAAATACTGACCAATCAAATCGCTACTTCTTTCCTGCTCAGAACTTTGTTTTTCATGACACTTTAGTCCCTATGCTGGAGCAGGTCAAATTTATAAGACTCTGTTTTTCACTGTATTAAAGTAATTTTTTTAAATTTATAAATATGTACCAAAAAACAATTTTGTAAATAGTTTGTTTAAAATTTAAAAACAACATTCGCTTTGAAAATTATTCTCGCTGAAAACAGTCTTTTTAATGTTATTGGGTTCATCGTAACAAATGTAAAAAAAAATGATGAATTACCATTAAAAAACACACTTTCAAGAGCATATTTTAGCCTAAATCTAGTATTGTTCTTTCATTTTTTTTGTTGGGCACTGTGTGGGACACTGGTCTTTTATACCAAGTACCGTATATTCTATGATCAACCCAATAACATTTAAAAGACGGTTCTCAGCAGTTTATAATATCAAACATAATGAAAACAGTGTTCAAAAATACCTTGAAATCATTTAATTACAAGTGTATATAAATTAAAGTGTTTTTAAATCTTCTATTCTAATTTTATTTTTTACAGTTGCTAATCCAAAGATCTATTCTTTGTTGCTTTATGCGATAAGCGTTTTCCGAAATTTAATCTATATCTGCTCTCCCCTACCTCCTTCTGGCACCCTTCCCGATCCTCCTCCTCATTTGTTTCACGTCTTCTTCCTCTTCTTCTTCTTCTTCTTCTTCTTCTTCTTCTTCTTCTTCTTCTTCTTCTACTACTACTACTACTACTACTACTACTACTACTACTACTACTACTACTACTACTACTACTACTACTCCTGCTGCTGCTGCTGCTGCTGCTACTACTACTACTACTACTACTACTACTACTACTACTACTACTACTACTACTACTACTACCACCACCATCTATAATATTGCTTAATCATCTAGATGTAGGAAACCTTTCTACGATAAACATTTTCAGGCCTGTGAGTCCTGGGGCAGCTTTAACAACGTCTGTCTATAGCTCGAATCTTAGACACCTGTTTGAACTTTCATGGCCCACTCAGAGAGGTTAGGGCTTTTGAAAACTTCGGATCCGCAACATCCTGGTTCTGAGAAAGGGACGTCGATAAAGAGAGAATGTGTGTGTGTGAGAGAGAGAGAGAGAGAGAGAGAGAGAGAGAGAGAGAGAGAGAGAGAGAGAGAGAGAGAGAGAGAGAGAGAGAGAGAGAGAGAGAAAGGGGGGGGGGGATTGATTTAGTTGGAGATTGAGATGAGTGAACGACCTGGAGATATCACAACGAAGTGTTTATAACAATAAACAGATGACCTGAAAATATAGGAAATGTACAAGAACATAATTATGTTGGCACTACATATATGAGTGCGTCAAAGTAGGTTAAAGACGTCAATGCCCTAGTAAAGAAGTGGAACAGAAAACAAACATACATGTTTTACTACTGGAGTATAGACCTTAAAATCGTTATAAATAAGAAAAATGCAGATGTACAAAGAAATATTTATAGGCATGAAGGATGCAGATTTCATTCATAAAAGAAAGCATTTTTAAACATGGGAACGATGCATATAAGAAAACTCAAGAGAGAAAGATTAATAACAAAGCCATAATCTGTTGCAATGACCTTGCACGTATCGGTACCAGTGATTCTGGTACTTCACAGCTATCTATGAGGCACAAAGAATGTTAATAAAGGTTATACAATAACTAGAATGAAATTGTATGATACATATTATTACAAAGTAAGAAACGTGAAGTAAAGATGGTAACGGTTTCAACACAATTAAAGTTAGATATAAAGATGTGTAATCCCGTATAAGATACTGTGGATTTGTTTCGGGTCTTGTACTAGACAAGGCCAAAGCTAGCATATATATAATATATATATAAAATATATATTTATATACATATATATATATATATATATATATATATATATATATCTTTGTAATTGATATAAAGATACAGTACCGGGAATAATAATTGATTCGAAAAGGTGATATATTTTAATTTTGTAAACTGAAGGTAGAGATCCTATACACAATGTCAATGTGGTAGTCAACGCTGTGAACTAGGGTAGAGCATACCATAGATAGTAATATTGTAAACAGACGCAATGGGGACAACGCTGCTTGGTCATATACAGAAAATATAAAGGACAAATCGGAGTAACGCCCATAATCAGAAAGTGTAAATGAGAGTAAGTTACATGACACAGTAGAAAAAGGTACATTATGTTCTTGTGAAAGATAGCAATCTGTGGATATACATGGTGTTATGTAGAAAGGTAAGGCCGACCTGCAATCTATAATCATGTAAATATAGATAATGCTCGGAGTACTTTTTGTACACACAAGTAGGCAGTGGGCAAAACACCTTTAGAAGCCTGTGAAGCATGCGTAAAGCACCCAGCTAAGATTCAGGTGTTAACAACAAGTTATTTTAAAAAGGGTACAGTGCAAGTGTTTTAAAGTTAGGATAATAGCAGTGTAACCATAGCTAATGTATAGATAGTCTTGCAAACCAATGATCGAGATTGCAATAAATAACTATAAACAAGGGCACAGTATAAATACTAATTACGAAAAAAAAGCATAGAAACCATTCCTTTCAAAATGGAAAATAAAGCGCGTTGACGTGGTTCAGATCCAACACTTACAGCGCGGGATGCCGGTGAGATAAAGTTATATCAACAACAGGCAGTGGTGTCCTAATAATATAGGACAGGTACATACACTCATTTGAACTAATAGTGTCACAAACTTCTTTCATGGAACAATAGATACTGATGGCAATGTGTATATACATAAGCTTGGTCAGGATCATACTAATGTAAAAAGGTAAAACGGTAGAGATCTTAGTGATATAATGGTGTGCACAGTAATGTTATTATACTTTTCACAGAACCGTCATAAATGATGTAATATCTGAAAATAACTAGATCACCGTCACTAATTAACATGTAACATGAGAAGAATCAGATAGAATCAAAGGTACCATCTACTGTCTTATCTTGTAACTTTGAGCTAAGTATTGTCAAACTTGTGTTAATGGAATGTCTCGTATATTCGGGTAAAGGAAACATCTAAAAAACCAAACGTGTTTAACTTACAGATAAAAACAGTTCCCCACAAACGCCATTCAAGTGTAAAAATGTTTTTTGAAGTTATTCGCCTTGTACAGATCCTGAAGATATTGTATGTGCATAGGATTTGAGGCTTGGAGACTTAATAGCACAGGCGGAGCTCACAGGTAGATTTTGAAAATCTTGAAAGACTAGAGGAGATAGACAGAGGATTTTTTGAGCTTTATATATTATATATAAAAACCATAAAAATTTAAGCAGTGTATAGTCATATTTTAAACGGGGAAAGAGTAATATAAAAAGTAATGAATTAGAACTTTTTAACCTACAACGTGTGGCTGTATTTGCGTGTGTGTGTGTGTGTGAGAGAGAGAGTGAGAGAGAGAGAGAGAGAGAGAGAGAGAGAGAGAGAGAGAGAGAGAGAGAGAGAGAGAGAGAGAGATGCAATGATAATGAACATATGTAACGAAAAGAGAAAATTCTCAGTATATGATATGTGTGTTATACCACTTTTGGTAAAAAAAAATGCATTTGTAGTATGTAATTTAAAGAGGAGTAAAGAAAGAGGGGTGTAGAAATGGCATCGGGGAAATGATTGAATAAGAAGAATAGGAAAAAAAACTGCTGGAAATAAAGATCACAAGGTGCAAAAAAAAGGTGTTACAAACCTTTCCAAATTGATTATCCAACAGATTCTTTTAGAGGTCTCGATGCCATCATTTCAATGGTTCTCCAACTCGGTCTTTAATCGTGTTGTTTTGATACGATATTGTCATCTCCATGCATGCACCAGGCTTTTGAGGTGTGGTAATTGGTAGGAATGAAACAAACAAAAAAAACAAAAAAAACCCAACATTAGCGACCTCGCTAAGAAAACAAAAATTACCAATGTCTGTTTTTAGCTGAACTTTTTGACGTTTTTCGTTGCACAACAGTGACATTACATTCATTTTGTAAAACACTCTCACATTGCGGTTTTTTTGAGAAAGTCCAATCTATCAAGATTATATTCTTATATTCTTGTGAAAAAAAAATAATTCAATAACAGACAAGCTTAAAACATGAGAAAGGTACAGTTATCTCTATTTTTGGGACCCAAGATTATGATCAAGCAGGTATGTAAGTAAGTTAATTTAACACTATGCAACAGGGAACTAAATATAATGCAGATTTCAATACAAATAAATAAGTTTGGGCATCAAAAAGTTTTGGAAAGGAAAAAAAGACAGTGATGATAACCGAATAATCCTTTGAGATGTGTTTTTTATTATAGCACTAGACAGGTATCTGGAAATATTGAAAATAATTTATACCATAATCTAGAATGAAAGGTATGGTACAGAAAATTACAAAGTAAAAATATATAATAAAAGTAGAGTAGGTAATTATTTCCACGCAGAAAAAGGTATGCTGCTGGCAATTTCAAAGTAAAACATGGAATAAAACTAGAGATGGTAATTCTTTCAACAGAACAAGGGACTCGTAGAGTTGTGAAGTCCAGGAGAATATACTGTGGATCTCCTAGCGTCTGTACTAGACAAGTTACAAGCAAGCACATCATAATATTTGAAAACGGAATTGAGATAGAGTAAAATATCAAGGTTGCCATGTAAATAAACGATAACCTTGACATTAGCATGGTACAGATCCTAAAAACAAAGCAAATGTGGAAGTCAACCTCGTGAACGAGAGTAGATTACATAATACATTTGTCTTGTAAATAAGGCAATGGGGACAACACTAGTCGCACACCAGAAAGTGTAAATGAGGGTTAGTTACATAACACAATAAAAAGATTTATTCGTAAGTAAATTACACACACCCACACACCCACACACGCACTTAATATGTTGTTGGGAAGGAGAGCAAGCGGCAGATATTCATTGTATTGTAGAGAAATGTAAACCAGACCTGCACTATATAATCATGTGATATAGCTAACGTTGGGTAATTGTTTTGTTAACACGAGTATAATGTATAATTTAAAGCTGCTAAATGCACTGGAAAGGCTTTTATAAGATACATATATTATTAACACTCCAAGAAAACTTGTTCTCACCACGCTTGACTAAATCCAGTTGGTTCTTGACATGTTAAATTAGTTAAAGAAGAAACAAAAATATCTATTGGCAAAACTATACCTAGATCTTGACCAAGGGGATCATAATTTATATGCTGGGCTCATTTAGTTGAACATGTATTTTATTCTCATATCTAGAAAACATAGTGTTTCCCCACGGTATTACCTGGTAATTATATCCAGTCTATAGAAATGAAGCCAAACTTGACGGTGTTGCGGAAGGCTTCCGGGTAACCATTTGACTCTGTTGTGTCTACGTGTCTCTACCTTCGTCAGCCTTACTTCCAGTCCGGAAATATGCTCTCTCTCTCTCTCTCTCTCTCTCTCTCTCTCTCTCTCTCTCTCTCTCTCTCTCTCTCTCTCTCTCTCTCTCTCTCTCTCTCTCTCTTACCCCCCCCCACACACACACACAATATCTCATTTCATCTCTCTCTCTCTCTCTCTCTCTCTCTCTCTCTCTCTCTCTCTCTCTCTCTCTCTCTCTCTCCAATTACACATATTTTTATATTGCTTGTCTATCTTCCTGCCTTCCTGTCTGGCAGCTCTTTTACCTGCTTCTGTCACCGTCTCTTCCTCTGTGATCGTCTTGCAGTCTATAACCTTATCGTATTTTACGTGTAATTATGTAGCTAGCTCTCTCTCTCTTTCTCTCTCTCCCTTTCTCTCCCTCTCCTTCTCTCTCTCGCTCTCCCCTTATCTCTCTGTCTCTCTGTCTAGCTCTCTCGTTCTCTCTCTCCCTCTCTCGCTCTCTCAACTTCTCTCTCTCGCTCTCTTTTTTCCTCTCTCTTTCGCTGTCTCTCTTTCTATCTCACTCTCACTCTCTCTTAGTCAAATGTAAAGCAGAGAATATACGCACTCACACACAAAATACATTGCATGTCAAACCAGCACAATTCCGGTAAATAATTTTTTAGCTGTGCTGATCTCCAACGATTTTTCGTTGTGAAGTCGAAACTGGTGCCCTTGCTTGATGAGGCTCTGAACACGTCACACCTAATTGCATGTTTTAGTCTATAGGAAACCAATGTTAAACCAGGGAAAAAAATAAAACAAAATTCTCTCATGAATCTATAAACTTTTTTGATGAAGTTAGAAAATCAAAAGCGACCAGTAAACCGGCAGTTCCAGGGTTTAACAAATGAATCATCCAGCTCCGAATGGAGAAAATAAAACAAAACGATTTATCCTGTAAAGCTGGTTGGATTTGATAGCAACTGAATCTTAAAGAAAAGAAAGAAAGGAAAAAAATGTCTGTCTGTCTGTCTGTCTGTCTATTTCTGTCTATCTGCCTCTGCCTCTCTAAATATACTTTACTTGACTGTCCCACTGCCGGTCTGTGTATCTGTCTGCCTGTTTGACTCTTTTCTCACTCAATATTTCATCTTATCCTTTCCCTCTGTCTATCTGTTTATCTCTTTTCTCCTGTCTCATCTTTTCCACTGCCTGTTCGTCTTTGCATGTTTGACAGTCGCTCTCCCTCTGTGTCTCTCAACTCTCTCTGTTCCTCTCTATGTTTGTCTCCAAGCTTTATCTGTATTTCTATGTACTTGACTCTGTCTGTGCCTCTCTATGTTTGTCTCCAAGCTTTATCTGTATTTCTATGTACTTGACTCTCTCTGTCCCTCTCTATGTTTGTCTCCAAGCTTTATCTGTAATTCTATCTACTTGACTCTCTCTCTGTACCTCTCTATGTTTGTCTCCAAGCTTTATCTGTATTTCTATCTACATGACTCTCTCCGTTCCTCTCTATGTTTGTCTCCAAGCTTTATCTGTATTTCTATCTACTTGACTCTCTCTGTACCTTTCTATGTTTGTCTCCAAGCTTTATCTGTATTCCTATCTACTTGACGCTCTCTCTGTCTCTCTCTGTGTTTGTCTCCAAGCTTTATCTGTATTCCTATCTACTTGACGCTCTCTCTGTCTCTCTCTGTGTTTGTCTCCAAGCTTTATCTGTATTCCTATCTACTTGACTCTCTCTCTGTCCCTCTCTGTGTTTGTCTCCAAGCTTTATCTGTATTCCTATCTACTTGACTCTCTCTCTGTCCCTCTCTGTGTTTGTCTCCAAGCTTTATCTGTATTTCTATCTACTTGACTCTCTCTGTACCTTTCTATGTTTGTCTCCAAGCTTTATCTGTATTTCTATCTACTTGACTCTCTCTATTTGTCTCCAAGCTTTATCTGTATTCCTATCTACTTGACGCTCTCTCTGTCTCTCTCTGTGTTTGTCTCCAAGCTTTATCTGTATTCCTATCTACTTGACGCTCTCTCTGTCCCTCTCTATGTTTGTCTCCAAGCTTTATCTGTATTTCTATCTACTTGACTCTCTCTATTTGTCTCCAAGCTTTATCTGTATTCCTATCTACTTGACGCTCTCTCTGTCTCTCTCTGTGTTTGTCTCCAAGCTTTATCTGTATTTCTATGTACTTGACTCTCTCTGTGCCTCTCTCTGTTTGTCTCCAAGCTTTATCTGTATTTCTATGTACTTGACTCTCTCTGTGCCTCTCTATGTTTGTCTCCAATCCTTATCTGTATTTCTATGTACTTGACTCTCTCTGTGCCTCTCTATGTTTGTCTCCAATCCTTATCTGTATTTTTATGTACTTGACTCTCTCTGTCCCTCTCTTTGTTTGTCTCCAAGCTTTATCTGTATTTCTATGTACTTGACTCTCTCTGTGCCTCTCTATGTTTGTCTCCAAGCTTTATCTGTATTTCTATGTACTTGACTCTCTCTGTGCCTCTCTATGTTTGTCTCCAATCTTTATCTGTATTTCTATGTACTTGACTCTCTCTGTGCCTCTCTATGTTTGTCTCCAAGCTTTATCTGTATTTCTATGTACTTGACTCTCTCTGTGCCTCTCTATGTTTGTCTCCAAGCTTTATCTGTATTTCTATGTACTTGACTCTCTCTGTGCCTCTCTATGTTTGTCTCCAAGCTTTATCTGTATTTCTATGTACTTGACTCTCTCTGTCCCTCTCTATGTTTGTCTCCAAGCTTTATCTGTATTTCTATGTACTTGACTCTCTCTGTGCCTCTCTATGTTTGTCTCCAAGCTTTATCTGTATTCCTATCTACTTGACGCTCTCTCTGTCTCTCTCTATGTTTGTCTCCAAGCTTTATCTGTATTTCTATGTACTTGACTCTCTCTGTCCCTCTCTATGTTTGTCTCCAAGCTTTATCTGTATTCCTATCTACTTGACTCTCTCTCTGTCCCTCTCTGTG
Source organism: Elysia crispata (assembly GCA_033675545.1). Taxonomy (NCBI): domain Eukaryota; kingdom Metazoa; phylum Mollusca; class Gastropoda; family Plakobranchidae; genus Elysia; species Elysia crispata. Next base: position 1,259 of record JAWDGP010006226.1, on the reverse strand, counting down.
TTTGTCTCCAAGCTTTATCTGTATTTCTATCTACTTGACTCTCTCTGTACCTTTCTATGTTTGTCTCCAAGCTTTATCTGTATTTCTATCTACTTGACTCTCTCTATGTTTGTCTCCAAGCTTTATCTGTATTCCTATCTACTTGACGCTCTCTCTGTCTCTCTCTGTGTTTGTCTCCAAGCTTTATCTGTATTTCTATCTACTTGACGCTCTCTCTGTCCCTCTCTATGTTTGTCTCCAAGCTTTATCTGTATTTCTATCTACTTGACGCTCTCTCTGTCTCTCTCTATGTTTGTCTCCAAGCTTTATCTGTATTTCTATCTACTTGACGCTCTCTCTGTACCTCTCTATGTTTGTCTCCAAGCTTTATCTGTATTTCTATGTACTTGACTCTCTCTGTGCCTCTCTATGTTTGTCTCCAAGCTTTATCTGTATTTCTATGTACTTGACTCTCTCTGTGCCTCTCTATGTTTGTCTCCAAGCTTTATCTGTATTTCTATGTACTTGACTCTCTCTGTCCCTCTCTTTGTTTGTCTCCAAGCTTTATCTGTATTTCTATGTACTTGACTCTCTCTGTGCCTCTCTATGTTTGTCTCCAAGCTTTATCTGTATTTCTATGTACTTGACTCTCTCTGTGCCTCTCTATGTTTGTCTCCAAGCTTTATCTGTATTTCTATGTACTTGACTCTCTCTGTGCCTCTCTATGTTTGTCTCCAAGCTTTATCTGTATTTCTATGTACTTGACTCTCTCTGTGCCTCTCTATGTTTGTCTCCAAGCTTTATCTGTATTTCTATGTACTTGACTCTCTCTGTCCCTCTCTATGTTTGTCTCCAAGCTTTATCTGTATTTCTATGTACTTGACTCTCTCTCTGTCCCTCTCTTTGTTTGTCTCCAAGCTTTATCTGTATTTCTATGTACTTGACTCTCTCTGTGCCTCTCTATGTTTGTCTCCAAGCTTTATCTGTATTTCTATGTACTTGACTCTCTCTGTCCCTCTCTATGTTTGTCTCCAAGCTTTATCTGTATTTCTATCTACTTGACTCTCTCTCTGTCCCTCTCTATGTTTGTCTCCAAGCTTTATCTGTATTTCTATCTACTTGACTCTCTCTCTGTCCCTCTCTATGTTTGTCTCCAAGCTTTATCTGTATTTCTATGTACTTGATTCTCTCTGTGCCTCTCTATGTTTGTCTCCAAGCTTTATCTGTATTTCTATGTACCGTACTTGACTCTCTCTGTCCCTCTCTATGTTTGTCTCCAA
>JAWDGP010006225.1:107500-108907 GCA_033675545.1 Elysia crispata | reverse complement strand
CACACAAACACACAAACCCTCTCTTCCCTCCCTTCCCACACAAACACACAAACCCTCTCTTCCCTCCCTTCCCACACACACACACAAACACACAAACCCTCTCTTACCTCCCTTCCCACACAAACACACAAACCCTCTCTTCCCTCCCTTCCCACACAAACACACAAACCCTCTCTTCCCTCCCTTCCCACACAAACACACACACACACACAAACCCTCTCTTCCCTCCCTTCCCACACAAACACACAAACCCTCTCTTCCCCTTCCTTCCCACACAAACACACAAACCCTCTCTTCCCCTTCCCTCCCTCCCTTCCCACACAAACACACCCTCTCTTCCCTCCCTTCCCACACAAACACACTAACCCTCTCTTCCCTCCCTTCCCACACAAACACACAACCCCTCTCTTCCCTCCCTTTCCCACACAAACACACACTAACCCTCTCTTCCCTCCCTTCCTTCCCACACAAACACAAACCCTCTCTTCCCTATCTTCCCACACAAACACACAAACCCTCTCTTCCCTCCCTTCCCACACAATCACACAAACCCTCTCTTCCCTCCCTTCCCACACAAACACACTAACCCTCTCTTCCCTCCCTTCCCACACAAACTCACTAACCCTCTCTTTCCCTCCCTTTCCTTACACACACACACACTAACCCTCTCTTCCCTCCTTCCCACACAAACACAAACCCCCTCTCCCTCCCTTCCCACACACACAAACACTAACCCTTTCTTCCCTCCCTTCCCACACAAACACACAATCCCTCTCTTCCCACACAAACCCTCCATTCCCTTTCCACACAAACACACTAACCAAACCTCTCTTCCCTCCCTTCCCACACAAATACACTAACCCTCTCTTCCCTCCCTTCCCACACAAACACTAACCCTCTCTTCCCTCCCTTCCCACACACACACACATACACACACAAACCCTCTCTTCCCTCCCTTCCCACACACACACACTAACCCTCTCTTCCCCTTCCTTCCCACACACACACAAACCCTCTCTTCCCTCCCTTCCCACACAAACACACAAACCCTCTCTTTCCCTCCCTTCCCACACAAACACAAACCCTCTCTTTCCCTCCCTTCCCACACAAACACAAACCCTCTCTTCCCTCCCTTTCCACACACACACACACACACACAAACCCTCTCTTCCCTCCCTTCCCACACAAACACACTAACCCTCTCTTCCCTCCCTTCCCACACACACACAAACCCTCTCTTCCCTCCCTTTCCACACACACACACACACACACACACAAACCCTCTCTTCCCTCCCTTCCCACACAAACACACAAACCCTCTCTTCCCCTTCCTTCCCACACAAACACACAAAACCTCTCTTCCCTCCCTTCCCACACAAACACACAAACCCTCACTTCCCTCCCTTC
>JAWDGP010006225.1:72500-102500 GCA_033675545.1 Elysia crispata | reverse complement strand
GGGTGAGGAGGAAGAAGAGGATGAACAGACTAAGAAACTTGATTTCTCGATACACGAAACATGACGTATTCCGGGAGAAAAATGGTAAAAAATAAACAATGAAACAGGAGAAGAAAAGTAAAATAATTTATATACATAGTCTTAAAAACACGGTTCACCAGGAAAGCAAAGAAAACAATGTATGGCAGTAATAAGTATAACAGTCTCCCTTATAACAAAATCAACAACAACAACAACAACAACAACAACAACAACAACAACAACAACAACAACAACAACAACAACAACAACAACAACAACAACAACAACAACAACAACAATAACAACAACATCCAATAACAACTTCAAACGCATCCTCTGAAAGACTCAAGATCACCCTTTCCTCTAGATAATTTTATGTAAACTCTACCGTATCAAATATCAAATCCGGAAATTGTTCACTTCGCGCTTGTTCTTTCATTGCAACGTTTGAGAATGTGAGCCCTAGGGGTGGCAGGAAAAAGTTCTACAAGAGACTAAACAAAAACCACTTGAAGATTTTTCGATAACTCTCGAAGAAGATTTTCTTGGTGCTAGAATTCATACAAATCTCCCACTAACCCTGAGAGCTCCCCTTACAGCAGTCTGGATCTTCACTTTAGAAGATCATAAGTACACGGCAAGATTAACAATGAGGGAGAGCGTTACGTTGCTAGATCGAAACCATCGCTACTTGGATAAAGATCTAATTATTTTTTTTTAAATTCGGATTCTGAGACTGGAATGAGGCGAGCTACTGAACACATAGACACGGAATCTTTGGCAAAGAAATGAATAATAATAATAATAATAATAATAATAATAATAATAATAATAATAATAATAATAATAATAATAATAATAATAATAATAATAATAATAATAATAATAATAATAATAATAATAATAATAATAATAATAATAATAATAATAATAATAATATAAAAATGGCGTAGTTATCATAAATATTCTTTATATTATAAACATTACGGTTTCGAAACAACGTAGATAAAGCGAGTTGAACCCCTTAATATGATCTGAGTTATCTGCCCTTCACTTCTTTCTCTTATCCAATCGTAGAAACCATCAGGATTCCCAGCTCACGTGTAGTGAGGAAGATAAACAAATTTGAATGAGGGTTTGTTAACTCTTACGAAGAAAACAATTCAGAAAAAAAAGACTAGATCTACCGCCAAGGGAGACAAGTCTATTGGCACACTTAACAGTACAATCAATAATACAAGACTCTTTAAACAATTTTCGTTCAACTAACTTATTCATGAAAAGAAGTAAGGCCAACCCTGAAATCAATAGCGTACTCACTATATCATATATAGTGACTGGGCATGAAGTGAGGAAATGCCCTTCATAGATGACGACATAATCATGTGTGGTTCACAGTAACACATTAGGTTAAGACGAATGCGAGAAAATTTTAAAGGCCCGAATGTATTTAACAGGTCAGCCAACACCAACGAGCTCAAATTGGATTCTATTGCAAAATTATCAGCTTCTATCTCCAAAATAGAAATTTCAATTCCTAAACCTTCTGCGCAGCCTGCGGAAATCGAAGACAAAAGCTTTAGAATATCTTGCGTTTACTCTTTTTCATTTCCAAGAAATTGGAGATGAAAATGGGATGGAGGCTGACGTTAGTCTTCCCAAAATATGGTATTTTCCTATAGAAACCTCAAAATGCCATCTTAGCTGATTAAAATCTATAAAAGCGCGTCTGTATTATTCCCCAGGGAGAGGGTCTCATCGATGTAAGATTGTATGGTTTTCATCTCATATACCGAGAATTTTCGGGAAAAACTGAAGATTAGTTTGAGTTTTTTCCCCTCAACCCTGTTAAAATGGCGTGTAATGAAATTGAAGATTGAATGGTTCGGTCTGTTCCAGAAAGGAAATGAACTTCTGATTAAATAAAAAATATATGTATGTATATATATATATATATATATATATATATATATATATATATATATATATATATATATATATATATATATATTAATTAGGCCTAACTAGTAGTATCTCTAGTGCCACTAATGAACCAAGCATGTTAAGCAGGGCTAATTATCTATCTATCTATCTATCTGTCTATCTAGCTTATATATATATTTTTGCTAAGATGATCAATTTCACGGATTACAACAATGTACACAAAAGGGAATTCTCAACACAGTTACTACACAGTGGAAAAACTTTTCCATATCTACCAGTAGCTTATCAAAGTAAAAAAAAAACGGCGAAAGACTTCGAAGAAGGTCGAACAAGAAAAAAATCAATAATCAAGAAGAAAAAAGTTTTTTTTACCGATGATCTGAAGGAACAAAAATCGAAAGTGAAACTTTTCCCCACTCTGCCACAAGTTTATCGGTGTAAAACACGCACAATGGCGTCGGAAAGAAGGAAAAAGTAAAGCAAAGAAAACAAATACCGATTATATGAAAGGAGAAAAAAAAAGATGTATACGTTCCGAGACAAAAAAAAGAAAGCTGCCGATAACTCGCTCTGTGACTTTAAACCCTCATCCAGAGGAATTTGTTGGGCGTCCCTTAGTTCCTTTTTCAGCACAACATCCTTAAAGTTTGAGTCGATTGTCGTTCTATATAGCCTCTACACAACACGTTGATTTCAGGTCTTTTTGCATATCAAACTTAAGCCCTACGTCGAGGAAGCCTTTAGAGGAAGAATTTTACTTTATAATAATAATAATAATAATAATAATAATAATAATAATAATAATAATAATAATAATAATAACAACATCAACAACATCATCAACAACAACAACAACAACAGGAGCAACAACAACAACAGCAGCAGCAGCAGCAACAACAACAACAACAACAACAACAACAACAACAACAATAATAATAATAATAATAATAATAATAATAATAATAATAATAATAATAATAATAATAATAATAAGATGATCTGAAAACCCATAGTAGCTGTCATCGGTTATGTTTTAGGATTCGCACGTGCCTCTTCACTTCTAAAATTCTCAAATCTCTCTCCTCCCCTTCTCTCTCTCTCTCTCTCTCTCTCTCTCTCTCTCTCTCTCTCTCTCTCTCTCTCTCTCTCTCTCTCTCTCTCTCTCTCTCTCTCTCTCTCTCTCTCTCTCTCTCTCTGTCTCACTGTGTGTCTGTCTGTCTCTCTCACTTTCTCTCTCTAACTTTGCCTCTCTCTTTCTCCCTGTCTCTCTCTTTCTCTCTGCTTTTTTAATCCGATTCCTTTGGAATTAGATAGGGCTATACTAACAACACAATAAAAGCAAGAGACTAAGAGTCAACTTGGATGATATAGCGGCGTCTGGAAGATTCTCTATCATTGACTGGAAATGGAAGGTGGATGAGGGGGTTAGGGGAGAGGGAGGGAAGGTTTGGGGGGGTTGTTGTTGTGCCGTCACTCCCAGTGTCATCTCAGTGAAAACCAACTCTTTCTTCTGAAATAACTAACCTTTAACCTTTTAAACCAGGTGCACCGCCATTCAGGAAATCACAGCTGCCCCATTATTTTAACCTACTACATAATGCAGGTTTAAAATAATCTATAAACAGATTTGAATTTTCACAATAATGTAACTATTCCTACTATTTGAGTTTGACTAGCATGTTTCTTGTAGAGTTGGAATCATGTCTTGAGCACTTTTCACAACGGAGAAAATCGTGCTCGAGCAATAAAAAGTTTCGCACTCATTTAACATTCAAGTCCATCTGTGAGGAAAGTTATTTTAGGAGATAAACTTCTCGGCAAACTTCTCCTACTCCGCGGACCTGATGAACTGATTAGTCACCTTCGTGCGCCACAATAAGAGACTCGGCTAGACCCTCCTTGCACTTGTCTCCCAGCTTCACATTTAATGACCCTTTTTTGATCTAAATTTTAAGCCAACGGCTCACCGTAGGCGCCATCACTGATTGTTGGAGATAAGATGAAATCCTAATGGATTTAAGAACAAGCTGAGTTACTGTAGCTGTCAGTAAGGATTAAAAGCTATTTTCATATTCCTGATAATAACCGATCGAGACTATGTGATTGTCTGGTAGTGACGTTTATTAAACTGTTGTCTGGAGTTGTCATCAACTGACCACAAGCCTCCACTTATGGGGAATTATCCTCAGATGACCACAGCGATATTAATTCTAGTTATGATTAGCGGTGACGGGTGGAGATTGTCAGCTTAACATAGGTTTGGAACAGAAGAAGATTACAATCATGCAGTCTTGCCGGTTGCAGATTTTTCTTGAAGCTTTGCGATAAAGTAAACCATGTAATGGTGGATGCATATCTTTTATTTAGCAGTGATGAGGAAGGCTTTGCGATAAAGTAAACCATGTAATGGTGGATGCATATTTTTTATTTAGCAGTGGTGAGGAAGGCTTTACGATAAAGTAAACCATGTAATGGTGGATGCATATTTTTTATTTAGCAGTGGTGAGGAAGGCTTTACGATAAAGTAAACCATGTAATGGTGGATGCATATCTTTTATTTAGCAGTGATGAGGAAGGCTTTGCTATAAAGTAAACCATGTAATGGTGGATGCATATCTTTTATTTAGCAGTGGTGAGGAAGGCTTTGCGATAAAGTAAACCATGTAATGGTGGATGCATGTTTTTTATTTAGCAGTCATGAGGAAGGCTTTACGATACTGTAAGACAGTCATGTACACAGGACATCTTTTTATTTAGCAGTGGTGAGGAAGGCTTTGCGATACTGTAAGACAGTCATGTACACAAGACATCTTTTTATTTAGCAGTGGTGAGGAAGGCTTTGCGATAAAGTAAACCATGTAATGGTGGATGCATATTTTTTATTTAGCAGTCATGAGGAAGGCTTTACGATACTGTAAGACAGTCATGTACACAAGACATCTTTTTATCTAGCAGTGATGAGGAAGGCTTTTCGATACCGACATATGCAATTTTTTTTTTTATTTAGGACTGAAATCTTATGAGGAGGCTAACATTTCGAAAGTGTGTATCATCCTGGTCGTTAAGTATGTCTGAGAGTCTAGTTTTATAAGTCTGCATTATGGAGGCCGATCAAAGCAACTCTTGAAGGGCGAAAAGAGGGACAGAAATTGGCACAGAATAAAAGTGTTTATCTATCTCTAGATAACGATTGAAAATATCTCACGGATGGATTAGACAAAATACCAAATAAAAAATCAAACAGAATCGAAAGAACTTAAAAGATTAAAAAAAAAAAACCCTGAGGTAAAATGATATTAAATCGAGTGACTCAATTATGAAAATTATTCATGTTTTTTTTTCGTTTCATTGTTTACGAGCTGTCGAAAAAGGCTGAAATACTTTCAAAAATACAAATTTATATCAAAGCGTAAAATTTATTTACGTTAATATCCTCTCCATCTCTTTTGCAAGGCGTATTTAGATTTCGTCTCGCATTCGGGTGTCAAAAACGAAATAAAAATTAAAGGAAATTAAAAATACGAACGTGGCTTAAAAAATGAAAATTGCACTTTCATGATATGAAAAAAAAATCAGTAGAAGAAAATGAAAATTACACTTACAGGAAATGAAACAAAAAACAAAACGAAAAAGATAGAAGAAAATTAAAATTACTCTTACAGGAATGGAAAGAAAAAACGAAAAAGTAGAAGGAAAAGAAAAATTACAATTACAAGAAATGAAAAATACGAAAACGATAGAAGAAAATGTGAAGTGGACTTACAGGACATGAAAGAGAACGATGGAAAGAAATTTAAAGTAGACTTACAGATGAACGTGGGACTTTTTTTTTTCATTTTTGTCTTCTCTTTCTTTCCATACAAAAAAGAACATCAGTACAGAAACTGAGAAAATCAGTTTGAGATCAATGAGTTCTGTTGAATGTCATCAATACCAAGACTCTCGCAGAGAAAGTGAGGGGCACCCGTCTGCAGGAAGGAGTACTCGGGGAGTAGTAGGCAAACAAATGGGCGACTGTTAGGGCAAACAGAGGGAGAGAGAGAGAGAGAGAGAGAGAGAGAGAGAGAGAGAGAGAGAGAGAGAGATAGGGAGAGAGAGAGAGAGAGAGAGAGAGAGAGAGAGAGAGAGAGAGAGAGAGAGAGAGAGAGAGAGAGAGAGAGAGTGGGAGAGAGAGAGAGAGAGAGAGAGAGAGAGAGAGAGAGAGAGAGAGATGAAGAGAGAGAGGGAGGGAGAGAAAGAAAGAGTGAGAGATTGAGAGCGAAGGAGAAAGAGAGATATATAAACAAAAAGAGAGAGGCAGAGAAAGAGAAAGAGAGAGAGAGAGAGAGAGAGAGAGAGATGAAGAGAGAGAGGGAGGGAGAGAAAGAAAGAGTGAGAGATTGAGAGCGAAGGAGAAAGAGAGATATATAAACAAAAAGAGAGAGGCAGAGAAAGAGAAAGAGAGAGAGAGAGAGAGAGAGAGAGAGAGAGAGAGAGAGAGGGAGGGAGAGAAAGACAGATGAAGAGGCAGAAAAAAGAGGAAGAAGGAAAGCAATAGGCAAAAGTGAGACGAAAGAAGAGGGAAATAAAGAGACGGAAAAGTTTGTTCTTACTGTCAGTAAACAAATATTTCAAACACGTTTTTTCTTTTATTCTTGTTTTTTTTTTTTTTTGTTGTTGTGTGTGTGTGTGTGGGGGGGGGGGAGGGAGGGCAGATCGCTTAGCCGGTAAAGCGCAGGAGTAACAGCATGGAATCTGGAGTTCGAAATCTGGCTTAGGCTATTAGTTGATGGAGTCGAAGATCTCATCTATCTAGCCCTATCCAGTATCCTAAGGCTCTTCATATGACTGGTAGAGATCACAATGACAGTGCACTAAGTTCTTGCCTCTGAAGCAGAAAATTAGCAGTTAGCGTTTCCCTGCTCTGCGCACCAGCAGCAGCTCTAGAAGTAGGATCACTAGATTGAGTGGGGGAGCAGAAATCTACCTACCCACTAACCCAACCAACCAGCCAACACGATTTTTAGCGCAACCCTTCTTGTTCTGTCTTTCTACTTGCATTGCCTTTTCATCAATGTCTATGATTATCTTTTGGCCATATTCTCATTCTCTCTCTCTCTCTCTCTCTCTCTCTCTCTCTCTCTCTCTCTCTCTCTCTCTCTCTCTCTCTCTCTCTCTCTCTCTCTCTCTCTCTCTCTCTCTCTCTCTCTCTCTCTCTCTCTCTCTCTCTCTCTCTCTCTCTCGGTGGCAAGGCGACAGTTGCGGTGTAACTTTTTCCTATTATTATTTCCTCAAAGCCTTTCTTCTGACCACCGCTGAGCTCTACCTAAGACTAAAGCGCCATAATAGACAAACCCAAACCGTTTCCCTCATAAATCAGTTCGCTCTATGGTAAACCTGGCTTGGAGTTAGGAGCTTCCAACCGCCGCTCTGCCCGTTAACTCTAGACCTCTGCCCCATATGGTGAGTCCCCAGTAAACATGCACGGCAGGGGCGAGCGATGCGCTATAATTGGGGTAAATAAGGAGGAGATAAAAGACCAACCGTTTGCAGACAGAAGTAGCCAGCAGAAACTTTCAGTTACAAGAAATCACTCGACTAGTTATACGATGCCACGGTTCTGACGTCACTATTCTATGTTGTTTTAGAGGGAATACTTGTTATTTTCAGCAGACAAATTTTAGGTCGCTACTAAGAATAGATCAAGTAGTTGGCATTCCATGCAGTAATAAGTAGACGGTTTGTATATTATATACATGTAATACATGCCGAGTAGGTAGGCAAAACTGGTTACTGATAGGGCATGCGAGCGTTGTTTAATTTGCCGCTTGGAGAGAATCTAGGTAACGAGGTGAAAAGAAACCAAGAAAAAAAAACAAAAAAACAAAAAGAATCATGGCATGATTTTTCTCTTATGTAATTCCGACCCGATACTCAATAATTTGTTTTTATTTCTACATTTTATTCTCTATTTACCTCATTCGCTCACACACACAAACACTCTCTCTATAATCTATCTAATCTAACTATCTATCTATCTGCCTATCTCTCTCTGTCTTTCTCTCTCACTCTATCCCTTTCTATCTCTTTTTCACTTTCTCTCTTTCCATCTCTATCTCTTTCTCTCTCTCTCTATCTGTCTTTTTCTTTTTCTCTCTCTATCTCTCTTTCTCTCTCACCCTCCCCCCCCTTTCTCTCTCTCTCTCTCTCTCTCTCTCTCTCTCTCTCTCTCTCTCTCTCTCTCTCTCTCTCTCTCTTTCTCTCCATCACTCAAGTGTGAATATTCACCTCTACTCTAACACATTTCCCTATGATCTTATTTCTCTCACACAGATACAGACATGGGAACTTTCTCTCCTACAGTACCGAAAGGGTTATTTACGCACCGACCTGTGCTGTGTATTGCGCACCGTATACGTACAGACTTTCCCGGTAACTGTTGAAACACTAAACAATGCGCCGGTACTGAACGCACCATTGTTGCTGCGGCTATTTGTGGTACATGGAATCATCTTGGAATGTAGTCCTGAACAAAAGTAGCGTGCCTTATAAGATTTCTGTTAGCTCCTTATTTTCGTGTTCTTTTTTTTTCTCTTCCTTTGCCTTCTTCATCTTTTTCTCAATCCAATGTCCCAACTCCCTCTTCTATCCTCTTTTTTAGTTTTTTTTTTTCTTTCCATGCTTTTTTTTGTTTTATCGCCTTCGCCTCTTCTAAATTTTTTTTATTTTCCTTGACCTGCTCTTCAGCTTTTACTTCCATTTCCGTGTCAACACTTTGCCTATCTCCCTCCTCTTCTTCTCTCTCTCCTTTATCTCCATCTTCTCTTCACTTCCTCCTTCTCGACATCGTCTCCAACTTGTCCCCCTTCTCGTTGTTGTTGTCGTCGTCGTCTTCTTCTTCTTCTTCTTCTTCTTCTTCTTCTTCTTCTTCTTCTTCTTCTTCTTCTTCTTCTTCTTCTTCTTCTTCTTCTTCTTCTTCTTCTCTTTTTTCTCTTTCTCCTCTTCCTGCTCCACCGAAGGGGGTGAGGGTGCTCTGTCTGATATTTCTCCTAAATCTAGGGCTAAGAACGCAGTAGTAAAGAGTTGAGGTTTTGTTTCGTTTTTTGTTTTTTTTCCACAGAGCATAATTAATTGATATAATGAAACACTGAGCAAACGTTGATAAACTGGGAAAAAAATCAAATATAATTTGATTTAGCCAAGTTCTTGATAAAGAAAAAAAAACGTCAAACTTACGGACCAAGATTTGTTGGCTTAGCCATGGATTAACGGTTTTAGGTTCGCAATGTTTTACTGCCAAAGACTTCCAGTCGTGAGAAAAACAAGTATGCTGGCCGAAAATAATATAATTATCTCCCATGGTATGAAATCAATCTCAACTACCCTTAGTCTCTTATCATAATTCTTCGTAATCAGAAAAATGAATCTTAACCGCTTCTACTCCCATGTCATAATTCTTCATAGTTAAAAAATAAAAGTTGTCCACATCAAAGTAACAATAGTCTATCTCACTCCACCGCAAATCTGTTGCAAATTTTATTGATTTAGTTCATTAAAAGGGAAATGAGAGGTTAGTAATTTTTTTTAAATTGACATTGCGGAGATCCGAGCCGATAGAATTGGGTGTATCATATAAAGTTCCCTGTGGAGAGGATGAGAAAGAGAGAGAGAGAGAGAGAGAGAGAGAGAGAGAGAGAGAGAGAGAGACCCGTTCACAAAGATAGAGAAAAAGAAAAGAAAGAGAGAGGTAATAGACATATATATATGTGTGTATATATATATATATATATATATTTAAGAGAGAGAGAGAGGGAGAGAAAGAGAGAAAGGCAAAGAGAGAAAAAGATGGAAAATGGTATTAAGAGAGAGACAGATAGTGTGTGTGTGTGTGTGAGAGAGAGAGAGAGAGAGAGAGAGAGAGAGAAGGGAGTAGATACATGTATATGGAGGGAGGACCAACATAATTATGAATTACCAAAGAGAAGAAAAACTAAAATATTCCCTTTTTTTTCTTCAATTATTTAACTCATGTTAACTCACCTGCAAAAATCAAGACAGCAGTGAAGAGAAAAACTTTGTTTTGGACGGACATCTTCATTCCATAGATCTTCGCACAATCCAGACTCAAATTCTTGTCCATTTGGAAACAACCCGAAAACTCCAATCACAAAAATAATCCTTACGAAAAGCTGATCACGCCCATGCTTGTATGATTATTTTACCGTGGGAAAAAACACCTGTCGCTGTAGATGTTATATATCAAGTCAAATGAGCAATTTAGATGAAGTTGTAAACCCTAGAATTAGATCTAAGACTCAAAACATAGATCTAGACCGCTGCCCCACTATAACCTATAGATCGTTTTCCGCGAAGACTATTACAAGATCTAGATCTAACTCTAAAAGCTGTTTTATTTACTCTGAAAACATCCGGTAAAACTCTTCGAGTTGTCCACAAGACAAACAGGCAAAGATCCACTCACTGTAGTCTGGAGTGTTTGTTGATTGAGCACTTCAGCCTGCTGGTTAACGTCGGGCCAAAATTTATCAACCGCGTTTCGCAGTCAGTGATGATAATTATTTCATTCAGAGATTAGAATCTGCGAAATGGAACCGCAACAATTATATCTGATGAAAGATCGATAAAGTCGATGAATTCTTCGAGAAGTATTACAATACAATGGATTTGAAAAGAAGGTTTGGTAAGACAGAATGTATTAAATAAATGTGAATCATTCCTCTTTCAAAGGTTAGTTGAAACTCCAAAACTTGCTTTCAAAGGGAAAAAAGAGGGAGAGAGAGAGAGAGAGAGAGAGAGAGAGAGAGAGAGAGAGAGAGAGAGAGAGAGAGAGAGAGAGAGAGAGTCAGAGAGAGACAGAGAGAAGAGGGGTGTCTGGAGAAGCCAACAATAAGAATTCATCAAAAATTTGCGACTGTAATAAATGGTGGATTGTTTGACTGGTAGATTCATTTTGTTTTTGTTTGGTTTTTTTTTTTTAAACATGAATTTATCTCAATAGAGGAGTATTGGACAAGTCTTGGCTTTCAAAGATTTTCATTCAAAATTACAAAAAAAAAACACAAAAAACCACGGAGACACAATGTTAACGTTAAAAAATCCTGCACGTCTCTCTTTGAAGTAAACAATAAAGCAAACCTCTAGAGTATTAAAATGGTGACGATCGATCAACTTCAGCAAAGATTATCAATTTGAAAAAAAACCAAACCAAACATAACTAGGAAATTCCGATTTTTTTACCGTTAAACTTGAAAAGAAATTCACTCTTAAAATCAATTCGAAATTTCTACTTCTTCGTAAGCAGTTATAACTCATAGGCGGAAAAACTTACACGGTCTGCAATTATTACTCACACGAGCGAAAATATAAATAAAGGAAACACTGAATTCAAAAGATAAGAATGTATGAATGCAAAGCACTGAGAATTGACTACTGATCAACCAGTCCATAAAGCTTCGATCTATTGAGTATTGTAATTGGTATTACCCTAACGAAGAACTCGACAAGTCTATTAATCCGATCAAGTGACTGAGCTAGACTTTTAACGATCTCCGCTAATCTCAGACCAACCGTCATGGAATGTCACCAGTTCTTGGTCTGTGCGGTACCAGCTAAAACGAAGATATAAGGCTAGACCTAGGCTAGGCTAGGCTAGGCTGAGATGAGGCAAAGTGTGCGTGCTGGAATATCTCCCCCCCTCTCTCCCTCTTCCTCGTTCTCTGTCTCTCCCTCTTCCTCGTTCTCCCTCTCTCTCTCTCTCTGTCTCTCTCTCTCTCTCTCTCTCTCTCTCTCTCTCTCTCTGTTTCTCTCTCTCTCTCTCTCTCTCCCTCTCTCTCTCTCTCTCTCTCTCTCTCTCTCTCTCTCTCTCTCTCTCTCGTCCTCTCCCTGTTTCTCTTTCCCTCTTGCTTTCTTTCTCTCTCGTCAACTCTCGTTGTTTATCCTGAACTTTTTCTTCTTTCTCTATCTCTTCTTATCTGTGTGTCTATTTTTGCCTCTACTTATTTTACTTATTTCTTTTGCCTCCTCCCCCCCTCTCTCTCTCTCTCTCTCTCTCTCTCTCTCTCTCTCTCTCTCTCTCTCTCTCACTCACTCCCTCGTCAAAAAAAAAAAACCGAAGCGGCTGTACAACTACTAAGGCTGCTGCACAACCGCATACCTCAGCTCTGGTTTGTGGATGTTTCTCAGTGTGAATGACCAGCACTTATAATTCTATTCTCTGGAGGTTCTGGTGGCCAAGCCAGGGGTCTAGGATGGTCAGTATGGCCTCTTGACCGCAAGACTAAACTGGCAGCATTGTGGAGGTAATCAACGAGCTCAGACAGCAAAGAGATTTCCAACTTAATTATGGGGAAATCTGAGAGAGAGAGAGAGAGAGAGAGAGAGAGAGAGAGAGAGAGAGAGAGAGAGAGAGAGAGAGAGAGAGAGAGAGAGAGAGAGAGAGAGAGAGAGAGAGAGAGAGAGAGAGGGAGGGAGAGAGAGAAAGAATAATGCAACTTGAAAAGTATGAAGTATTAAATGCAACTTTTTTTTCCTTTTTCTACATAGAATAGTGGTACAACTTCTCTAAATAAATGCAACTTAAAGTGTATACTTCATCCCTATTCTCGCAGTTTTACTTCCTCTAAAAATATCAAAGACACTGAAGAGCGTACTAGACTGGTCATATTATGACGATTCCTTTCAATTGCTTAATAGATGACAGATGTTTAAAAGTTTCAACCGTGCTTTAAGGTCCTGATTAAACCAACTTTTTGCTCCTGCCTTACAGAATGGGTACATGGACGATAAGGCATTTCTTTTTTCTTTTTCTTTTTTTTTTTGAATTCCGTTTCAATATTTTGAGGTTGCTCTTTTCTCCGTATTTTATTTTTTTCTCATTGATGTTTTTTTTTTTTTATTATTCCCTTTTTTCCTTCTTTTTTTCTTATTCTGACTTATACTTTTTTTTATATACATTAAATACTTACGTTTATTATTTCTTTTGGTATGCAGGTTTTCATTGCTTCCAAATATCTATTAGCATGAAAAGATGTGTAAATACCACACATACACACACATCGATAGATTTCAGAATTTTCTATCCATCCATTTCTATTTTCCTCCACTTCATACAACGATCACAAAATCTGGAGACAAATCTCAAAGCCTGAGTTGAAAACCTTAAAAATCTTATATCAAGCAAGATCTTGATAATTATGTTTTGGATACTTCAAGTTCCCAAACTCTGTTGGAAGAGGTCAAGGTCAAGGTCAAACAAGGCTGAACCATGAAGCGCGTCTGTCACTGCTCAATTATCACGGCTTTTGGTCAAGACAAGGACATAGGTGGGCATGGAGAGCTCGCGGCTGACGATCCTACCATCACGACACACCAATATGAATTAGAATCAGGACATCACGACACACCAATATGAATTAGAATCAGGACATCACGACACACCAATATGAATTAGAATCAGGACATCACGACACACCAATATGAATTAGAATCAGGACATCACGACACACCAATATGAATTAGAATGAGGACATCACGACACACCAATATGAATTAGAATCAGGACATCACGACACACCAATATGAATTAGAATCAGGACATCACGACACACCAATATGAATTAGAATCAGGACATCACGACACACCAATATGAATTAGAATGAGGACATCACGACACACCAATATGAATTAGAATGAGGACATCACGACACACCAATATGAATTAGAATCAGGACATCACGACACACCAATATGAATTAGAATCAGGACATCACGACACACCAATATGAATTAGAATCAGGACATCACGACACACCAATATGAATTAGAATGAGGACATCACGACACACCAATATGAATTAGAATGAGGACATCACGACACACCAATATGAATTAGAATCAGGACTAGTATCCAATGGAGGCTTTGCGTAAATGGAGGCTGGGGCAAACCAAGACCTAAAGAAAGGAAATCTGCGCCGACGTGTAAATATAGTTCTATTCTATTTTAAAAGAACTAGCTTTTTCAAAAAAAAGTTTCGAAAATTTAATAACTCTGGATCCGTCATGCTCTTTGAAACTGCATTTGGACCAAAATAATGATATCTTAAAACATGTGGAGCCTACTTTAATATATACAAGATTAAAGCATCAAAGACTAGACAACATATTATGCTTTTTGGAACCAAGCCTTACAATTTTTTTTCTCTCATCAGCTTTATATTATCTTCGAAAACCTGGAAATTATTTTCTTCATTATCATATTTTACATCAAGTTCGTTACTTGTGGTCGTCTATTTTAAAAGAACTTGGGTAACAGACATATCTGAGAAATATAGAATCGCTCGAGATTTTTTAGAATAACACAAAAATGAATGCATCAATTTTAGATGATCCAAGTAATAACTTTAGAAAGTTACTGACCTTTTTGAGCACTGAGCTCGTCGTGGTGTTTAATGGTTGTAGAAAAGAATTATATTATTTAAAAAAGAACCAATAAAACCAACACAAAATACTGCCGAATAAATCTGCAGAAATAACGTACATTTCATGTAATCTGTAACGGCTATGTCAACATTCTGATAAGATTCCCACCTGATCCGAGGAAGGCCAAAATGGACATTGTTGTCCAGACAACAAGAATTCCGCTAATAATTGTTTTGCTGAGGTCAATCTATAGTTAAAGCCTCGAGTAAATACGCGCTGCTCTAGATATTCCCTAAGAATTTTAAGAGCTAGAATTTTAGGTAGTGCTCAGCGGTGGTTAGGGTAAGGCTTTTAAGTGAAAATGACCGAAAATGTTTGAATTGGTGGGATTAGAACCATCGATTTATAGATGCTTCGGCACCCATCGCCTTCCACTCAAAGAGAACATAGCTTATACCAATACGACACGACGCTCTCTGAGCCTCAGAGAGCCTCCCCGAGTGACTTGCAATCTTAATTGCGAAAGCCCAAATCGCACCAAAGACAACCATTGAATCCGGAAGGACCACACTTGCCATTGGACGCACAAACATCTAGGACGAACGATAACAATATGTATGCCTCAAATATATAGTAGTTTCAAATTTAGATCTAGAGGAGGCAAACCACTGGGTCAATATAACTAAGAATTATCAGAGCTAGAATTCTAGGTAGTGCTCAGCAGTGGTAAGGGTAAGGCTTTTAAGTGAAAATGACCGAAAATGCTTGAACTGGTGGGATTAGAACCATCGATTTATAGATGCTTCGGCACCCATTTGTTTTGAACATTTCACCCAGTCCTCTGCCGACTGAGGCCGCCCAAAATACAGGTTGAGTTCAAGAGGACAACAACTCTTTCCGATTGGATTTGAAAACATAAAAATGTTTAATTTTTTCACGTCTTGATTTCATTTCTTTAAATCTTCTTGACTTTTAGTGCTAGAAGAGTACACGTTGAAACTCAAATTAAACAGAAATTAGAACACTTAATACTTAGTCGGAAACCCAGATATCAGCGTTAGGGGTGGACTGGACTTGTCAAATTTTTCATCGAATCAATCATTTGCTTTAGGAGCCAAAGTGAGCTATACCATTTAGCTTTTCGGGTTTTGATAGAACAGTTTAATAGTGTTTTGACATGGCTGATATGCTGAGCAAAAAGTGCTTTGTGAGAATTACTCTATTTTTACAGTGCAAATTGGTTTTAAGTGATCCTTAGCAAGCAAAGGACTGCGGTTTTGTTTTTTTTTGTTTTTGTTTTTTTTTTTTTTTGTTTGTTTGTTTTTTTTTACGGTGAATCCGCGTTGTGGGACAAGCCGGCCATGATTCTGTACCGGTCACCTTTTATCATACTTTTATGTGCTTCAAATTTATGTTTTTTCTGCTAAGGAACGTTTAGGTGATGGATATATTAAAAAGATTGGCCCTCTTGTTGCCAATAATAAATCAATTTTTCACTTCCTTGTGACCCCGTATCTTTATTCATAATCATTGGCTGCGTTCATTTTTTTTTCGTTTTGTTGCATGCTCCTTTAGCAAATTGAGAGCTCTTAGTTTTCCGATATTTTTCAGGGGCTGTTTGGTTTGCAAGGAAAATCTGTAATGTGATTTCACTGTCGATATTTTGAATTTTGAAAGTCTTAAGTGCATGTGTATGCGACTTTGTCTTAAAAAACATATAAAATGAAATAAAAGTAAAACACACACATAGCTTTTATAGTACTTTGATACGATAATTCGTAAACACAGTTGGCTATGAATGACATTCATCCCCAAGAACTCGTCAAATTTGATATTTTATCAACTTGGGTTTGAGTATACTGTTACACCTTTTAATTTGATATTTTATAAATTTGAGGTTGAGGATAATAGCACAAATAGATTTTATATTCTATCAATTAAGGATTGAGTATATTTGGGCTTGAAAGTATATCACAAAGTTTGATATTTTATCAACTTGAGTTTGAGAGTAATCTTAAACTACACTGATGCTATACTAGCTTGGTCGCCCGTTCAAATGAACACCTAGAAAATACAACGATATTGACAAAAAAGGAAAGAAAAAACAAACAATAGCAACAAAAATAAACCGACTTATATCCTCTAGAGCCATACCACTGCAATGGAAAAAAAAGCAATATTTTCAGCAATGAAAGGCGGAGTAAACTGCAATAATAAAGAAAAGGGAATTTTATCACGATAACAGATATATCTCCTCCAGAGCCATATAACTACATTAAAGAAAAGCAAACTTCACTGCAATGACAGATTTTATCTCATCCAGAGCTACTTATAGTATAGCTATAAAATATGTACAATTCTTGAGACATTTAATTCTTCTTGCGTTGTCACAAAGAAGAGAAATCAAGCAAAAAAAAAAGGAAACTAAATTTGGGTTCAATCTTCAGTCTATCTCTCCACTGAGACCATAAAGTGATGTTGATAACCCATTACAAATACAAAGCAGTGCTCGACCTGATGTGGTGAAAAAGTGCTCTCCAAAATTAAGTAGAAACGCGCAATTGCTCAAGCAATATCACAGAGAGAAAAAAATATAAAGCTCCGGATTTATTTTTTTTCATTATTCGTTTACCCTGGATTGCTAAAGTTAATAATTATTCTAGATCTAGTTATAATCTGTATAACTCATGCACGTCAAATTAAGAATGGCAAATTAATAAAATGGCTTAAACTTGAATATTTCTACGGTCGATATATTAGATTACAGAAAACAAAACAAAAAACCAACAAGTGTAGAAGTATAAAATGTTTTTAAAAGAAGCAAAAATGTTGTTTACCACTCGGGCATCTTTTGCATGACGTTATTATCTTTAGCTGGAGTTGGTCGAATTTAATTTAATTTTTTTTTCATTTTTTCACTCTAATAAAGTAAATTAACATGGGATTTTGTATAATCATATTTGCAAATAACAATTAATTGTTCTAAAAGCGTCATCCGCTTTGAAAATTGTAAACCATTGAGAACAGTCTCTAAAATGTTAGATCTATTTGGTTTATCATAACAAATTTGGCAAACAATTTTGATGAGTTAATCACAATAAAAATAGAATGAACTTTCAAGAACATTTTTAGGCCGAAATCAATAAGTTTTCTTTTTTTTTTTTTTTTTTGTACCGCGTGGGACACTGATGTACATAGGAATTGGTCTCACGTTTTCATGTAGACATTCTTTAAATGAAGGAAAGATCTTAGGCAAAAGTTGTAAACTAAATGTGGATGCAATCTTTTAAGCAACTCTCTTTTCAGTTTATTTCTCGTCCACCGACACCACAATGGGGTGCTGATGCTAATTAGATAAGTGTAGCGCTCGACCCAATGAGGTGAAAAAGTGTCCTCCAAAACAAAGTAAAAACGTGCAACTGCTCAGACAATATTACAGAAAAAAAATTAAAGCCCATTATTATTTGTTTAACTTATTGGGTCACCGTGAATTGCTAAAGCTTATAATTATTCTAGTTCTAATTACAAGTTGCATAACTCATGCAAGGCAAATTAAGGGTAACAAGTTAATAAAATGGTTTAACATGATGATAAGTTTTGTTCCCCCTTTACATTAAGTGGATTTGGTCGATATCTTCCATGTTAAATAGTATAGAAGAACGAAATGTTTGTAAAAAAAGGAAGAAGCGGTGTTTACATTCCCAACCGCCGGCCCGTTTCCTTGACACTTTGGTCTTAACGCTGGAGGAGGTAAAATTTCATTTCATTTTTTTTTTATTTTTACAGTTTTTCACTCGATTAAAGTAAAATAATATATATATATATATATATATATATATATATATATATATATATCAATATTTATAAAACAAAAATAATATGTTTTTAAAACGCCACCAGCTTTGAAAATTGTAAACCACTAAGATCAGTCTTTTAAATGTTATTTGGTTCATCATAACAAGTTTAACAAAAAAAATTTATATGAATTATTAATTATAATAAACATAAAAATAATCTTTCAAATGCATTTTTAGCCCAAATCTAAATCTTTCCAGTAATTTTTTTTACACCACGTAGGACTCTGATCTCGACAGATTGAAATTCAGTGAATTCCATCACTGTACATTGAGTGGTTTTGGAGGAGATAGCGAACAAAGAAATAAAAATTATCATTTATAATAAAATTAATTTTGACGCCGTTCCTTCCATAACCTTATTTCAATTTCGAGGGACTTCATTCCAATTATGCATTAATTTGTCCATTCACCAAGTTAGCCTTTTTTTTTTTTGGGGGGGGGGGGGGTACAATGCTGAGGCCTTTGAATTTGTCGATTCACCAAAGTTCGCTTTTTTTGCTATCAAACTGACGCCTTGAACTAATATGGGTTTGTAGTAGGTACGGTTCCAGGTAGCACCTCCATGAAACTTTCCATGGAAACAAAATCTAGTGGAGTTTCTCCTGAAATATTTCCCTATTATTTTGGTACCCAAAAAGGGAAATAGTTTCTCAACACGTTGAAGGTTATTTCTCTGGAACCCATCAAATATCCCTTGATTAGTAGCCTATGTTTAGCGAAGGTTCTCTATTCTTTCATGAAATGTGCCGTGTTTTCTTCTTTTCTTGACATTTAGCTGCTCGCTGATTTCACTGAAGGTAATTTTTGTAGCGTCAGATTTACACTGTAACGAAAGAGGGACAACTACTTGGTTCTTAGAAAAAAAGTGAAAATGAAAATAAAGCAAAATAAATAGATCTATATAAATAGAAAAAAATAAAACCTTTTTACCGCTGTGCTTCTTTTCTGAGGGATAAAAGTACTACATTATCAGACTGGGAAAAAATCATCAAATACTGAGGTAAATTGCGAAAAAAAATTTCAGAGACAAGATTCTTAGTTTGCTTGATCTAAGTGTTTTTCTTCTTCCTTCGCCATAAATACTTCATTCCAATAATGGCCTTTTCATTAAAAAAAATTGTAGCAATGGCTTAACCTAAATATCTTAATCAACTGTTCAGAGCAAATTTGAAGTCGATGCAATTAAACAGATGTTAAAGATGCGGACATGAAAGATCTACCTTCCAGAGAAAGGAGAGAGAACCAAGCTTTATCTTTATCTTTATGGCCATCCTTATCTGTGAACGCAAGATCGAGAAAACGTTGTTGACAAAGCAATATGATTTAAGCTTATCTATCATGTAAAGATTTGTTAAGGGCAAGCAAAACTGATATGGCTGCTTTCTTGAGAAATGAAATCCGCAAAACATTCTTTAAAAAAACAAACAAAACAAAAAACAAAATAAAAAAGTCGAAATAAACAGAGAAAAATAACAAAAATGAATTTAAAAAAAAAAAAGCAAGAAAGATGCAATGATTAAGAAATAAATAAAAAGAAAGTCTGTTTGGTCGGAATACGTACAGGATTAAAATAGCCCAAGTGTTGCGAAATTTCTAATTTTTTTTGTATGTGTGTAAGTTTATTAATATATTAATACCGAGAGATTTTCCCTCTCTTCAGAAGATGTTTGATCTAATCTTATCATCCCAGATCAGATTTGAACAAACTAATCAGCTTTAGCTGCTCATTTTGCAAGAGAAACAAGAGGAGGTCAAGGACGTGGCGCTGAATGTGCATCAAAACGGGCATGCGCTCTCACGACTACAAAAAATAACAATGTCATGGCGGCGTATCACATGACCGTCGATGTATAACATCCGGGTGCTTTTGAGAACTACGCCTGTACGATATTAAAATATGAGTAGGAACTTTACGGTGCATTGTAGCCCATGCCAAAAGCATTTCGCTTTCGTAACTGGTTTTACGTTCATCAAAGGGGCCTTAGATCTCACAAAAATTAATAATAATAATAATAATAATAATAATAATAATAATAATAATAATAATAATAATAATAATAATAATAATAATAATAATAATAATAATAATAATAATAATAACAATCTACGCTTGTATTAATAAATGAGAAGGAATTTTGCGATGCATGCCAAAAGCGAAAGCTTATGATTTTAGAAAACTGGTTTTATGTTTATCAATTAAATAGGCCTTAGACATGTCAAGAAATTAAAAAAAGAACAAAAAACTACGCCCGTAATCACAGATGAGTAGGAACTTGAGGATGCATCGTAGCTATGCCAAAAGCGTTAGCTTACGATGATCGGAAACTGGTTTTAGGAGAGAAAAGAAAGAGTTAGATAGAAAGAAAGACAGAGGGAAAGAGGAAGAGAGAGAGACAGGGAGGTACAGAGAAAGGCACACAAAGAGAGAGAGATAGAGAGAGAGGAGAGAGAGCGAGAGAGAGAGAGAGAGAGAGAGAGAGAGAGAGAGAGAGAGAGAGAGAGAGAGAGAGAGATTTATCATATGTAGACTTACGAGTTTTTTTCATCAAAGATAATGTGTATTGGGTAACCAGGTTTCGGGGGAATAATGTTAGTTTTATTGGCCTCAGTAAACGTGCACTAATTTTACCTTTTTCCTCTGCCCACTACTCCATCCACTAATTTTTTGGCTTTTTGCTCTGCCCGCTTCTCCAGATCTCTCTGACCATTGTCCAGCGAGCACAATTTCTCTGGCACTGGACCTAGCTGTAAATCAAGTCTTGGATCATTTACCGTTAATTTCCGCCTCATAATGAACTGAAAGTAAATAAAAACAAAACTTTTGTCAGACAGAATGGGTAAAGATTGGGGAGGGGGTGGGGGAGTGGGGAGAGGTGGATGGGGAAGAAGGAAATGATGCAGAGGAGGTGTTTGTCTTCTCCCCAAGAGTGTTGTAAACATCTTCTCTAGCTACAGATCAAATGGCATGAAGTCTTATTTGGGGTTTAAGAGACGTTGCTTAGGTTTCCCAGGGGAAAATGTAATGATGGGATTTGTCACAGAAAAACTAGGGATGGTAGAGGGGGGTGGGGGGGGGGAGGGAAATCGGCAGGATGGAGGTGGGGGATAAGATATAGATAGATAGATACAGACAGACAGACAGAGACAGACAGACAGCCAGACAGACTTACAGACAGACAGAGAGGAGGACAGAGAGGAAGAGAGAGAGAGAGAGAGAGAGAGAGAGAGAGAGACAGACAGACAGACAGAGAGACAGAGAGGGAGGCAGACAGTCAGGTAGATAAACAGAACGAGAGAGAGAGAGAGAGAGAGAGAGAGAGAGAGAGGGGGGGGGGAGGGTACAGAGAAAGACACGGAAAGAGAGAGAGAGAGAGAGGAGAGAGAGAGAGAGAGAGAGAGAGAGAGAGAGAGAGAGAGAGAGAGAGAGAGAGAGAGAGAGAGAGAGAGAGAGAGAGAGAGAGAGAGAGAGAGAGAGAGAGAGAGAGAGAGAGAGAGAGAGAGAGAGAGACTGGAAGACAGCCAATGAGATCGGACAAAAATGCTCTGATGCATAAGATATATTTATAAAAAGTTATTAAAGGATACAGATAAAGAGTTTGGAAATATAAAACATGTTGGAGTTGTTAGCTCGTATTACCCGAGATATGTAAGGACGCGGTGTAGTTGGAGAAACATCGATATAAAGACAGGATATTAAAGTTAGAAACAGAAGAATGGTAGGAAACAGACGCTCTGATAGATACGTATTAGTAATGGAGAAACGTAAAGATCGATAGATACACAGATACATCGACAGATGGATCTTTGGAGAAAGCGATGAGCTTATGGGTATTTTTCCTTACCTTTCTCTTGAGTTTAGTCTGGAAGTCTCAGAGATCGAATTATTTGTGAAAAATTTGAAGAATAAACACAAGAAAGAAAGAAAGAAATACGCAGGTCGAACCAAGAAGATACGTCCTAAAGTATTGGTTACTTAAAAACCGTTTTAAAACTATGACATCTGAAAAGCTATAACAAAGTTGTCTTTTTGTTTTTGTTCTCGTTCTTTTTTTTTTTTTTTTTTTTTGCTTTTTAATTTTTCTCCGGGAGATACTATGAAGCCTATCAGTTTGGGACTCAGGGCTATATAGGGTTATTTGAAAAAGCTCTCTGTATGACGTCAATCGTGAAGGACACCAACACAACAGGCTTTTTTCCTTCTTTAAAAAGAAGTTGCGCTGTATCCTCAGAAAGAAGTCTGCTAGTCTTGCCTTGAGTTTCTTGCACTCTAGAACCGCGGGCTCTTGTTTAGGTAGTGCAGGTGGCTAAGGGAGAGAACGCTGGATGGTGCTGTCTGAGGGTGCTAATCCGTACTAATCAGGCACTGAGCTACAGGTAACTTACTGGTGAACGCACCTGGTGGGAGGGAGGGAAAACTACAACTGTGGCGGGTTGTGGTAGTGGTGGTGATGGTGGCTGCGGTGGCAATGGTGGATGAAAAGGGTGGCAAAGACGGTGGTGGTCGTGTGGGTGATGGTGGTAATAACGGTGGTAGAGGTGGTGATGATAGCTATGGTGGAGGTAAAGATGTAAGGATAATAATGAACATAATCTTGATGATGATGCTGATGGTGATGATGATAATCATATTGATGATGATCATGCTAGTGATGATCATGATAACGATGATGATATGATTGATAACGATTGTAACGACGATAATGCTAACAGCTTCAATGTTTCACAGCATTAAAACATCATACATAGACAGCCGACTGTAACTCCCACATAAAATCCGCACGGACCTTCTTCGTGGGTCCTAGTTGATTGATGAATAATTTATAGGGCCTCAACTTTTCGGTTCTCACCTTCCTAACAAGGCTTTCAGTTTAATCTGCAAAAAAAGTATAAATACCGCTGCTGTGACTGTATCAAACAACAGACAAACCCGCAGAAAGATAATAATGATTCTGCCGAACGCTAAATTTTCCTCCCTTAAAAAATAAAAAAAAAAAAAAACCTAAAAAAATATTTGTTTAAAAGTCTGTAAATATCAAGATGAGCAACCTATGTATTAAGCTGAAACAAAAAAAGAAAAAAGAAGAAGAAAAACTTTAAGCCACGTTGAAAGGTAATTATTCAATTTGATGATCTAGAACCATTTCGCTAACATTTTAGAGAACGCATATAAAAATCCTTGAGAAAATATGGGAAACACTGTTGTGACAGTGGAGCACAAACCATGAAGCCGACAAGGAAAAAAGTTTTGCGACAATAGAACATAAATGAGCTCGCATAGACTCATTGGTCAATACACAAAGACATACAGTGGACTCAAAGATGGACAGACTAACAGATCCGCTGGAAAAGGGAAAAAAAGGAATCGCAATTAATAGCCACATCCAGCAGAAAAAAAAAAACAACTTAGTAACTTGCTTTTTTTTTTTTTTGAGAAATAACACGATTTAAAATTGATGAATTATATTTTAAATATAAATATATGAGAGTAACATCGGGGTTAGAACTGATTTTTTTACAATATATATATATATATATATATATAATAATATTATATGAGTGAGTGTGCGCGTGTCTAAAATATAAGCCGGTATAGATCGCCTCGCGATTTCTTCGTACGATAATTGTATTGAAATTTTTTTAAAAATTGAATCTTGCAAACCTACGAGCACCTAAACGCACTCTTAAATTGCGACATTCATTTGATTGTCAATATAAACTATGGCTCTCAAACCAGACTTAACCAGTATGATTAACCTGTAATTGTTGTTGATGTAAAATCACTTACGCTTCATGCAATTACTTTCTTTCGGATGTCTTGTTAAGGCCTCGCCATAAAAATCCTTTTATCGCTTATCCATTCTTAAGACCACATAAATCATTTTATGTGCTTAATCTTTCCCTTTTTCTTTATTTATTCAGCATTTCTGTCCTTGATTGAACCTTCCAGATCAATCAAAGGAAACGCCCACAACTCAATTTGCTCGCTCGATCTCAGGAAACAAACAACGTGGACTTTTAAAGAAAGCCGGAAAGTCAAACCGAAAGATTCGGCTCTGATTATTGTATTATTTGACGAAATAAAACATCTTTTGATGAAACCCATTTCCATCTCTCTAATCACCTCCAGGGCCACAGATTCACTTATTTGATTGCTGCATTGTATTGTAAATCCAGACTCAAGTCAATGAATCGAATCTAGATCTGGAAAGTTTTGTAGAAAACTTCTTTATAAATCACGACAATAGCTCAGCTCTTTGCTCTTTGTTGTTGTTTTTCTTTCTCTCTGTTTGCTACCACCTCCGTCTTACTTCTTCTCATTCTATCAGCTTCTTTGCTTAATTACAATGATGAATAGTGAATGCTTCAAACAGGAAAATGTTTTTAGCAATTGGTAATTTTTATAACGTTCAAGTCGGTGGCAATTGGTGGTTAATTCAGAGCAAGCTTAAAAAAAAAATACACTAGAAGACTATTTTAAATTACAAAACTGCACTTCCTCTCGACACCCAGAGCTTCATGTTAAATCTGTAACCGCACTGAGACACACTCTGACATTTCCACTATTTGAAGTTTTGTTTTATACCGTTTTGTTGGGATATATGCGTGAATGAGCGCGAATTAGAGAAAGTGAAAAAAGCTTGGTAAAAATACCTCTCTACCGCTAAAAATTATTTCATAGGAAGAAACGGTGAGGATATTTTTACCTTGATACCATCCTAGATAAACAGAGATTCCGTTGATAATGGTGGTGGTGGAGGGGGAGAAGCGAAAAGAGAGATAGAGAGAGAGAGAGAGAGAGAGAGAGAGAGAGAGAGAGAGAGAGAGAGAGAGAGAGAGAGAGAGAGAGGGGGGGGGAGGTTGAGAGAAAGAGAGAGAGGGCATCGGAATAAAAAGAAAAAGAACAGAACTGAAACTAAGCAAACAAAATGTGATAAGGGTAAACATGAAAAAAAAAACAAAAAAAACGCTGTCACTCACAACTCTCTTGAGTTTAATATGGAGGAGCAGCAAGGATATCACAGAAAGAAACCATTACAAATGTATATCTCGCCAAAAAGAATAACAAATTAAAAAAACAAAAATCTATTGAGACAACTTTTAAAATCCATTGCCAAAACAAGTAAATGTAACCCATCCAAAGCTGCATAAAAGTCACTCTTAGACTCAACGCATTCTGAGATATTGTGGGGAAAAAATGGTAATCATTCTGGATAGAATGTAAGTTAAGGGAGGTTATCTTGCAAGCAGAGTACCACCTTCCCTGGTCTAGATGAGGAAATGGAAAACTCCTGGGGAATTAGATCTAAAGGAAGGACGATAATCCGTGGACGCAACAGATTGGGACAGTTTTTAAAGATGGAGGAGGAACGAGGAAGTGTCAAGATTGATGAATTGGACTAAAGGACCAGGATAACCCGTTGTTGCAAGGGACGATGATGTATGACTTGCGAGATGGAGATAACAGTTAACACAGCAGGTCACCGTGTATTTCTTTGCTGATCTTGTGTGTTTTGACTTCGACGAAAATCCGTGGCAAACTAAACACAAAAAACTTAAACAAAAAATGGAAAAACTTTCAAGTCCCAGGAGGATGGAGATTGCAAGAGGCGATTATGTATCACTTGGGAGATGGAGATAATACAGCAGATCACGGTGCTTCTCGTTGTTAATCCATGCCAATCTGAGCACAAAAAGAAAAAGAAAATAACAATATGGGAAAAACTTTCAAGGGGCACGTAAAAGTCTCAGAGGATGTATCGTCAGCAAAATAAATATGTTCACTTCACTTTTTGTAGAAAAATTGGAGGAAATTTCGATGATGTGGGTTAAAAGGCGGATTGCGAAGAAAAGACAAAATGACATATGTTTTTAATGAAGTTGGAATATCAACATCTTCTTCACCAAAAAGTTGTGTATACCCAAGATGCTCCGTTGGTTAACTCTTTCTACAAGCCCAGTCATAAATGCTGATCTGAGAGCTTTTGTAAGTTCCGCTACATATGGATTGTAGCTGTACTATACTTAACATAAAATCGTCAGCTTGAATTCTATGTACTTGAAACAATCAGCTATCCCGTACAAATCTGTGAGGCTTACAGTTTAGAACTGAAGTAAACTTTACTGTAAGACATGTCAATGCTTCCAATACACTGTACCAAACTTGTTTACTACACTAATGTCATCGTTTATGACATGACATTTTTAGCGGGTGACAATGTGGAGACATAATTATGAAGGCGATTCAGAATATTACCTCTTTGTTGTATACTTATTTTTTCCCGTTATATTTCAATGTTACCTCAATGTAGAATGCATCTGCAGTCCTTTCTTTGTCTCTTACTTCCTTTACTGAATCAAAGTTTAATGTAAAGAGCAATAGAAAAACTATTCAAAAGGATTCTGATGATAAACAAATATATTCATTGTTCAGACCGAAAGGACATCACACGTGGAAGCTAGGAATAGGGGACGGGATATCTGAGGGAACTTTTTTTTAAGAAGGACATAGAGCAATAAATGCTACGTCTCAACATGAAATCGGAAATTAAAAACAATAATAGACCGAACCCTGGACATAGCGACGATCGAGGTCTGAAGGAAATCGGAAGAAATGGCGACTAGGTCTGCTTTTATCATTTACAATGTCTCGCCAAATTCTAATAATCCATTATGTGGATATCGAATAAATCTGAAGAAGAAAATATCAAATTCATTGAAATTAGAATAAGATACAATGATAGGCTTTTGCTTCAATTTGGTATCGAATGTTACCGAATTATAGTATATTTCGTATTTGCATACTACAACTTGGACCTGATGTGATTATTTATTTTTTTGTTTTGTGACAGGATTTGAATTATCGCGCGGCTTGTTACTGACATTGTCTTTTTGTTGTTTTTTTTTTTATGATGCTTTCATCGATAAACGATTTAACAAAACCAGGTGCAAAGGCTGGCCTGATTAGTCAAATTTTCTGATAAAGTCACGTCAACAGCTTGGTCCATTTTGGTGTCTTTTGTCTATATTGCTAAAACAACCACGTCCAACAAGGTTGGTTCATTTTGATATGTCTTTTATCAATTTAATTTATTGACAAAATTAGGTCTAAGGCATAGCTCAAGACATTTTGATCAGTTTTTTTGTCAAATTTACTGACAAAATTAGGACTAAAAAACATGATGATGAGTCTTTTGTCAAATTTACTGACAAAATTAGGACTAAAAGACATGATGATGAGCCTTTTGTCAAGTTTACTGACAAATTTAGGGCTAAAAGACATGATTATGAGCCCTTTGTCAAATTTACTGACAAAATTAGGGCTAAAAGACATGTTGTTGAGCCTTCCATCGACAACTCACTAATCAAAATCGAATCCGCAAAGGTAAGATCCTTGCCAAGCTACATAGTCTGAACCTCAAATGATGATCAAATTCTTTCACGATGCAATTTAAGAAGAGAATTCACTGGATATCAGTCGGAGAGAGAATCGGTTTGGTTTGGTCTGATTGATCTTTGACTTATCACGTCCAAAACACGCTGATCTCAGGACTATTTGCACATTCGACTTAAGCCCCTGTCGAGCAGAGCGGAACTGAAATAATGAAAGCCCTAATCTCTAAAGCGAATTTAGGTCCTTTCAGATATGAGAGCGGACGCTCTAACCGCCATAGACACCGAGTAAGAAGCGTCAAAAATATTGTAAATCCGTGCCCTGCATAACATAAAAAAAAATATGGACAAACGTCAGATCGCGACGCCAAGCCAGCCACTTCCCGTGAACTCTTGTTTGGAGAGCGGTTGACAAACTGTGATGTAGACTCGGCGAATTATATAAGTTTTATTTGTATAGTTATTTTATGCCTAGCCACCCGCTTTTGTTGACTCTTTGAAGAGAAATCAACTAAAATAACAGGTGATTTATTTTAAGAGTTTTCAGGTGATTTATTTTAAGAGTTTTATTAATAAATGATGATTATGATGATGGTGGTGATGATGATGATGATGATGATGATGATGATGATGATGATGATAATGATGATGATGATAATAATAATAATAATAATAATAATAATAATAATAATAATAATAATAATAATAATAATAATAATAATAATAATAATAATAATGATGATGACGATAACAATCATTATCATAAAGAGTCGGTTTTAGGCTTGTTTTTGCTTCTTTTTTTTTCATCTCCGTCTTGGTTGTCTGGGAAGACTTGTCATTTTCAAGTTGCAGAGCAAAGTCAGATGATCGAAGAAGTTAGGAAAACAGGAACTGGAACAGTTCCGACTCGTGTATGTGGTTGTTTTTTTTTAATCTATTCATTTTTTGTTTTATTATTGCATGTCCTGTGATAGTCCTGCATTGTTAATATTTCGAAAGATAGAAAAAAAATGTGACGGAACATTTTGCTACCAGTAGGTCCGAAGATAAAACGCTAGCAAAAGCGAAAAACATAATATATAAAGCCGAAGTGAAGATGAAAAATTAATCAAATTGATTGATATAATATACATTCGAGTATATAAAAGTTCGTTAGACAAATATGAACAATTCAGGGTGGATTTTATTATTCATATGGGCGTAAGTGTGTGTGTGTGTGTTTGCATTCATTTACGCTATAGTCTTGTCACAATTTACTTCCTCACCCAACAACAGCTCAAAATTCTAATAAATAACACCAAGGGTAAGTATTCATCCCTGAAGCTCTCTGAACAAGCATCCGGCCAGCTGGACATATGGTCATTCACCCAGCAGCTTGACACACGGACACTGACCCATTGGCTCATTAGAGTCCAGCTGTCTTTGTTGAGTCCAGTAATTATATATTGGATGTCTTCGAGTTGAGAGCAATGGGGTTTTTTGCTACGTATACAAGAGAAAAAGAAAACCAGAAATTTAACTTTGCCTCGATTTGAAATAGACCTGGCTCCTCAAATGTAACAATCATAATTTAAAATTAAGTATAGAATAAGAAGTGCTGGTTTGTTTTGTAACATTCATATCGATTGATAGATCTTTATAACATGTTAATTTTCAATTAGGTTAAAATAAACAGGGCCTACGCAGCTATAAACAGAAAAAATCGACTATGTCTGTACTTTCCAAATCCATTTTAAGATCTAAACGCATATAAGAAGACTTGCATTTCCTGCATAAAGTGCTTAATGGTGCATTGCCTTTCGGGAATTCATAGTGCGCATTTATTTAAACTTACATGATAATTAACTGTAAAAATATCTATAAATAAGTTTCGATTCTACATAATTAATAAGCTATTCTCATTCCCTTAAGCAATGCACCTTGAGGCACTTTATGCGGGAGCTCACTGCCTTCTAATAAAGGCTTTAAAGGATGTTAAAATAAGTGTGGAATGGACAGAAATAGCTTATTTCCCACATTGTTGAAAATTGATCGCTGGCTTTTATCTCTTGGTCAAGCATGTGGGTAGCTCTTCATAGACGAAAGCATAAATATCCAAAACATGTGGAATTTTTAAGCGAAATTCTTTCGAAAGCATTTTTTTTTTTTTTTGGCTTTTTAGCCATTTATGTGTGTATGTAAATTAAAAATTGGTCTTTTTGCAGTAGGTCTATAATTATAGTCTTATAATTATCTGAAATCGATTGAGTCTGCTCTTTATCTTAACATCGGTTTATCCCTCTCAATCTCTCTTATTTCTTTCTTTCTTTTTTTCTCTCACTCTTTCTCTCTCTCTCGCTCTCTCTCTCTCAATTGCTATCTTCCTGTCCA
>JAWDGP010006225.1:40000-65000 GCA_033675545.1 Elysia crispata | reverse complement strand
TATATACCGTATTCGTTCCAATAGTAGCGCCGGGCGCGTGAAAGTGAAGAGGGGGGGGGGGGGTGCGCGTCTAAAGGAATGTTTTGGATGACTTTCTTCAAAGACAAAGTGACGCCGTTTCCGCCGTCGCGTTAATGGTTAGTTCTATTTTTTCTCACTCTTTAACCCCAGTCGGGACTTTTACAAGATCCTGGGTGTACCAAGATCTGCCAGCACTTACCAGATAAAGCGAGCTTACAGGAAGTTGGCCAAAGAACTTCATCCTGACAAGAATCAGAATGATCCAGAAGCACAGGAACAGTTCCAAACTTTGGGAGCTGCCTATGAGGTTAGATGGACATAAAATAATGTTTCTGAAAGCCTGCAGTCTCTAATTTTTGTTTTGTAGAATGAAGCCCTCAGCATTCTTGAACATGCTATTTATTCTATGTGGAAGCAATATGTTCATGAAATGTGGTGAATTGTGATGAAACTGTTCTTAGCAAAAATAACAGTTATAGTTGTGATTTTTTTTTTCCTTTACCCTTTGATTTGTTCTTATTTTTTTTTTATTTAACCTGAACAAAAGGTACATAAAATTGTATTCAGTTACTGTTCATATAACTTGTTTTCATTTTCTCACTCCTTTACAATATCTTTTTACCCCTTTAAAATATGCCTTATATTGCAGTGCATCTAATTGAAAAATAATCTCTCCAAAGGTTTATATGCAGTGGAGTTTATTTGAAGTAAACACCTCTGAACCATAGTAATTTATTTACTTTAACCATCACAGGAATGTAAAGAAAAATAAAATGGGACAGCCCAAAAAGGTTATTATACTATATAGAGCAAAAACTTACCTTAAGTGAGTTAACTCTAAATATTTCACTAAATCTTGGTGTCTTCTGTGTTTCATTAGGTGTGGCAAAGATAAAATGAGTCAATATTCTATTATTATATTTTTTCAATCAGGTTCTGTCCAACCCTGACAAACGTAAAATTTATGACGAGCATGGAGAAGAAGGATTGAAGCAGGGTGATACTAGGGGTGATCCTTTCTCAAGGTATGGAGTTAGTTTTTCGTCTTGTTTTTTTTCTATTCATGATTGTGCATTAATTACTGTAGTTTTACTCTTTTCAAGAATCACAGGTTTGAAAGATTAGATTGTTGATTGATACTAATTCTTTGTTTTGTTTTGTCTGAAAAGTCATTGAAAAGAAATGTAATGAGGGTCATACTTCTGAAACCTTTCTCTAAGGACTCATCGTTATTTCTTGCTCAAAATATCTTTAAAAATTAGACAGAAATTCCTCATGTCAGGTTAAAGATAACTTTGCAGTAATTTGAACTTTGAACGACTAAGTTGATGCTTAATTTAGAGATCAGTTGTAAACACGCTCTTTTGTTTTTCTTTATCATTAAAATGCACATTTTACTGTTACTTGGGTTTTAGAGTAAAAAGTGTACTGTAACTTATGAACTTCCAAATAGTTTGAGTGGTATCAAAGCATATTATTGTTTCTTTTACTTTCTTTCCTTTTAAGTTAAGTTAATTAAGTTTATCACCTAATTTTGCAATCATCATGGTAACAATTTTTTCTTTTTTTTTTTTTTTTTTTTTTTAATTTTTACATCTATCGCAGTTTTTTCGGAGATTTTGGGTTTGGTTTTGGAAGCATGAGAGAGCAAGATCGTGAAGTTCCTCGTGGTGGAGATGTGGTCATGAGTCTTGATGTTACGCTGGAAGAGTTGTACAATGGAAACTTTGTGGAGGTATATTTTCATCTGCTCATGTACAGCAGAGGTGGATCAAAGTAAAATAATGCGTTTTTCAGATCTGAGGACAAGTTCAACAAACCCATGTGCATCTGATTTATGAGTTCAAATATTTTAAGAGAGTCAAAAGTGATAAATATTCTTTTTAATTATCACATAGATAAGTTTTGTCTGAATAAAATTGTGAAAACTATATGTTGTTTTTTTTAGGTTTTGATAACTCCTAGGATTACATTTTTTTTATCAAATCTTAACGATGTTATCAAGGTTTGAGTTTTGAGCCCTTATTGTTACCGAATTGTCAAAAATCTCATCCATATAATATTTTTATTGTTTTCAGCAACTGCTCAGTATGTATTCGATATATTGACAGCTCCACATCACAAGCTCAGTCTTTTATTGTTTATGAAACCTCCTAATATCATTAAGAAGAGGGCTTAAAATTGCCTGCAATCTAAATATTGAGCACACACACACAAAAAAAAACAAAAACAAATAACTTTATGTTCATTCTCCAAATTAATAACCAATTTCCAATTTTATATCCGTGTAAGGACTATGATTTCTTAATGGTTCATTCATCTTCCCAAGATCTGTGTCTACCTTGAATGGCAGTTTCAAGCTGCTTTTGCTGAAGCTCAATTGGTTTGAAAATCAATTGCTTTATTTTTTTTTCCCGGATGAAGAGGGTAGCAAGAGGTTTTTCGACACGCATCTGATAGTAGTTTAAGTTAAATGCATTCGTTAAAAGAAAGAAAAGAATTTTTTTGTCTTGACAATACCTCCCTTACTTTCTTTGTTTCACTTACTCTCAAGAACTCTTTTTTTTCCCTTTTTTTTATAAAAGGTTCTGCGCTACAAACCAGTGGCGAAGGCTGCCAAGGGGAAGAGAAAGTGTAACTGTCGCATGGAGATGGTCACACAGCAGCTAGGACCAGGCAGGTTCTCCATGACCCAACAGCAAGTTTGTGATGAATGTCCAAACATCAAGTGAGTTGATGACAGTAGAACTTGTTTACCTTCTTTTTCACTCATATATAGACATATCTAACGAGTGCTGAGAAACTAATCAGATGGCTGAATATTCCTTCTTGTTTGCCCTGTAACAATGAGAAGAGGTTTAAAGTCTGAAAAAAAAAGAATTAATTACTCATGCGCATCGTTTCAATGTAAGTTTTTCCAAAAAAATGCTTAAGATAACTATATAATGAATAGTCATCTGATAATCTATCAGAACCATTCAAATCATAGGCTAGATATTATTATGTTCTTTGACCTAATAATGTCTCGTCATAGTTGACTTTCATATTTGTGGCCAACTATTCTTTACACATAAACAGAAGTTAGACCAAATTCTTACACGTTGTGGTTGTACTGTTGCCTCTAAATTCGCTCACAGATTTGTCCCGGAGGAAAAACTGTTGGAGATTGAGATTGAGCCAGGCATGAGAGACGGCCAGGAATATCCATTTGTTGCAGAGGGTAAGAAGAATATAAAAATTACGTGATATAAAAAAGAAAACAGTTTAGAATCAATGGTAAAGTTTTTGTGTTAAGATTGAGATGTCCTGGGCTCAATCCCTGACAGAAGTTAAACCTCACAAATGTCCCTAACACGGGTGCCTAACACTATTTTTGTTTGTACTCCACCCAGGTATGAATTATTGTTAGTGCAAGCTGGAGATTGAAGTCTATGACAGATCTCAGACTTGTGCAGGGCAATTTATCTATTCAATTTACAATTTTTGAAGGGGAATAAGCTCTGGCTCCTGTTGAACACTAGGTCTATAAAGCAATTTACTAACATAGCATGAAATCTGTTGGATTGTATTTCCGCTACTCACAATTTTAGTTCAGTGACCTAACTAAACAAACATAAATTTTAAATTTAGCAGGACTCGTATCTTATCTGTTTGAATATTTTACATGATCTTCATTGATGTAGTTAATTTTATTGTTTTTAACATACTCATAAATTTTTAGAATCCATATTTTTATTTGGGTCTAAATTTTCTTATTTGAGATCTGTCTCACAAATTTGACAAAATAACACCATAAAGGTTGGAAAATGGAGAATCAGAATTTAATTAAGCATAAATTATTTGCATCTATAGGTCAATTTGTATACAGGTCTATCTTAGTTGGGGTTTGCTGAGCAAAGTGATGACTTTAGGCTTTGTCGTGAAAGAAATTGATTAATCTTTCATAAAATGATAATGGGTCTGCCCAGTAATTTTATATTTAGGACATGAAGGTTTGGGTCTTAAATTCTTAATCACTATTATGTTTGTAACAGGTGAACCGCATATCGATGGGGAACCAGGAGATTTACGCTTCAAGATAGTGCAAGTCAAGTAAGTACAAAAGTACAACAATCAGTTGTCTTTTAAAAAATTTCTACGTATTCAATTCTCTATTGTTTACAGTGGACAAGTTTTTTTGAGGATTCTCCGAGTTTGGCTTGAAAAAAAAAATTTAACAGAATAATATATTCTTGCACATATACCTGTCTCTCTTTTTTCATCCACTTCACTTTGATCATTATCACTTATTACAACTGCACAGGTCACTTGAATGGTATTTATGTTATGGAAGCGGAGACTAGCTATGGGTTAAATAAAATTGGGTGATATATCAAAGAGGTGTTGACTTCCTCTACTTGGGGACTATTTCTGATCTACCGCTATTGTTTTAGTTGTGTTTCTGTTGATTGAGAACGTTTTTTTTTTGTATTATTTAGTTTTAAATAGTGGGAAAAAATACAAAGTAAATAAACACAAATATACATTTACGAAGCTCTAGAATAGATTTTTCTTTCCCCATGAGATAATTTAATGATTTTTATTGGTCAAAACTACAACCTCAAAGTTTAAAGTAGGATAAATCATAACACTGATAACAAAGTTTATATAATAAAAAAAAAAAATTGATCTAAGCAGAGACACATTACCTGATGAGGCTAGTTGAGAAGCATTGTAAAAAAAAAAAATAAGTAGAGTGGAGCTCCAAAAGGTACAAAACAAAACAAAACACATGAGCTTTCGGCTTTACGCCTTCGTCAGACACAAAACAAAAACAACAAACCACACAAGAATATTCACATGTTAAATAAATATTGTGGAAGTACAAAGATATACATATATATATATATATATATATAAAGGAAAAAAAACCACTAGTTAAAAATATTTTATCAAAAATTGACTAAATTATTATTTATAAAAAAAATGAAGAAATTGACTAAATTATTATTTATAAAAAAAATGAAGAAATTGACTAGATTATTATTTATAAAAAAAAATGAAGAAATAAATAAATATATAAAACTCAAAAAAAAAAAATAAGTAAGCTGAGGAGAGAAGAATTTCAATGAAATGATGAGGCTACCAGATTGTAGGAAATGGAAATGTTCAATGTCATTTTAACATTTTCTAAATAGTTTAGAAGTGTGAAAGGGAGCAACGCCAGGAAGAGAAAGAGAAGTGAAAGAAGAGGAGAATGCTCGACAGATTAAGAAAAAGAGAAGCAGAAATAAAGTTTAGGAGAGTGAGAAGTTCTCCTCTCTTGTCTATTCTGTGTATGTAGTGTTGTCATTTGGAGACATGCCTCTAAAATATATTGGTTAAAATCTTAGGTATGTGCTAAAACTATCCATTTCTCAGAAAGAAAACACATTTTTTTTAACACAATGAATAGCTTATTGATTGAATGCAGTTATGTGCTAATATGAGTTCAAGAATGAAACTGTGGTAGAAAATAAAACATTCTAAGGTTAAAACCCCAAAGTTTTCACGAGTTTCAAGAAATAGGGTTGATAGTTCCAGTGTAAGGTAATGGCTTAAAATGATTATCTGAAAAGCAAAAATATATCTTGAATGTCGAAACCAATTTCCTTATTTTGCTAAATTGTAGCATTGTTTCTGTAAGCATCATGGGTAGTGAGTATGGCTGAGGCTGTGATTCATTGGCTGGTTACTCCTTACCTGTAAGGTTAACTTTTAACCCTTTGACCCCAGCTAAAAATTAAAAGTTTTGAGTGCTAAGTTGTTGATGCCTTTCCATGCTCCCGTTGCTTAAAGGTTCTTAACATAATTTCATTGTTACAGATCCATACTATGGAATAAACCATTATTTAAAAGAAATGATTTCTTGTTTCTTTATAGGCATGCTCATTTTGAGCGCAGAGGCGATGATCTGTTTACAAATGTGACCATAACCCTTGCAGATGCTCTGACAGGATTTGAGATGGACATCAAACATTTAGACGGGCACAAAGTAAGTGTTGCGTCAGCCCAGTGTATTTCTTGTCGAGTCACATTGAAACCATTCCATAAATTAAGATAAAAACACTATTTTTATTAAGTGAGCACAGGTTTGACATTCATTTTGTAGGATCTTTTTAGCCCCTAAAGAAATTCTTATGCCTACTGCATGTATTATATTAGGGATGATCGGAAATGAGAATCTTGAAAAGAAAGATCACCATCTGCAATCAAATTGTAT
Organism: Elysia crispata; assembly: GCA_033675545.1. Lineage (NCBI taxonomy): Eukaryota > Metazoa > Mollusca > Gastropoda > Plakobranchidae > Elysia > Elysia crispata. Next base: position 58,738 of record JAWDGP010006225.1, on the reverse strand, counting down.
TCCTCTTTTTTCCCTTTTTTATTTATCTCTTTTTTAAGTAACTGAAATCCTGCGTAGGGATAACGAGGTCAGAACAAGAGATCCAATATTTTATGGAAAGTGCTGTTATATTGGAATTGATGACTTAATTTATTATCTATCATGCTCAATTTCTATGAATTTCATGAACATCAGCATTTTGGTTTATATATGAAGGGTTGATTGGAAGCAGGTCTTGTTGATTCTTAAAGAATAAACACCCTTTTTAATCTGATACCTTTGTACTGACCCTTCAAGCTATTGACTAGCAATAGTAAAAGAAGAAAGTACATGTGTGAAACTCTTGGAATGTTATGAAATACAGGATCCCTTATATAAACCAAGTAAATTTGTTTAAAACGAAAAAATATGAGTATATGAGTGAACAAAGGGATTAATGACGGTTCTCTTTGAGGAAATGAAGATACATAGTAAAAAAAAAAGTTCCAGTAAATTGAGTGTCATTCAGCCTAATAATTTCAGTGATTTCTGAATCTGAATAAGAAAAAAAAAATGATTCTTTCAACAAGTGTGAAAAAATAACTCCTTACTTCTAAGATAGCATCTCTTGTTCTCCCAGTTTCGTTTCATGGGAGTGAAACTTCAGCAAAATGTAAAAAAATTATGTTCATTTATTATACTCTCATCATCAAGTAAACTCTAGTCTCAGATGTTTGGCTTGTTTTTTTATGCAGGTCCATGTTGTGAGAGACAAAATAACTTGGCCTGGGGCACGCATGAGAAAGCCCAATGAAGGGATGCCAAACTACGAGAATAACAATGTTAAAGGTTCCCTCTTCATCACATTTGACATCGATTTCCCCAAGGGAGTTATGTCAGAGGAAGATAAGAAAGGTAAGCTGATGATAAAGAGTCTCATACTGAACTTATTTCAAAGCGACAAGCCCTGTTCTGAAGGTGGCACAATTTTAAATGGGAAGTAATGACTCAAGGATTTTGCTTTGTTTGTTGTTTTTTTTTATCTTAAATCATCATGAATAAAATAGATTGCAAGTCATGCAAGTTTTACATCATCTATCTGTTTATTTTCCTGTGGTGAAAGGGGTGGAAAAGCATCCTCTTTTTTTTTCATGGAAGAGGCGAAGAAAGAGCAAAACTAAATATAAGTTCTAAGATTTCCTAGTGGAGGATCCAATGTCGTTGAAATATTCTTTTGTAGGTACTGAACATATCAGGAAACAGAGCACAGAATACCAGTCCACTCTAGGTGATAAGAGATCCACTGAATATTTTTATGTAATAAAAATGCGAGTCAAACGGGTTGTCTAGGGATGTTGAAAAGAAGGAATCGTTGAAAAAATTAGCATAATAATAGAGGGCTGGCTGAAATTAAGGCCAGGGAGAAGAGGACGGAAGTTCTAATGACTTACTTTGTAATAGATGAAAAAGCAGATGAGATTGCTGAAAGTTCTCACTCCAAAGAAGCTTACAATGGAATTGTTAAGAATTACACAGTGAGTAAAGGTGCTGCAGAGAAAGGGCAGGACCTGTAGTTTTTCTCTCAAAATTTTTAGAAGGAAAAAAAATATTCAAACATGTAGATCAGAAAAGAAAGACTGATCATCAATGTTAAAAGTACACATCACTTGTGTGTGTAGCAAGAAGAGCCAGTAGTTTGGTGCCAGATTTGTAAATAATGTGAAGTGTTCTGTAATGCAACAGACAGTCTTGAAGCCAGTCATGACAGGGTAGAAATGTAAATCAATGTAAAATTCAATTCAGCCTGACCAGCTCTCAATTTGGATAAACTTCAGGACTCTTGAGATGTGTGTAGTTACAATCTAATAGGCACAATTTGCTCAGGAATATTTGGGTCTTTATTTTCATTCTAAGATTTCCTTGGGCCAGGCAGGATTTTTTTGTAAACAACCTTGCCTGGACATCCTTTTAGTTTTAAAAGAACATGTGCTTAGTGCACAGTGAATAGTTTAAGACTAGTTTTGTCTGCAACGTGTCCTATCTTTGTATGTTTTAAGTCATTTGGGTCATTTATATGTGATGTGCATTTCATTCAGATACTGAATGTATCAAATGTTGTCTCTTTTATTGAATTCTGAAATACATTTTGTATTTTTATCATTAATTGTTTCTTTTTTTTTTTTTTTTAATTTGTTTATTTTTAGGTATTCGTGAGATTTTGAAACAAGAAAGCAAGCAAGCAGTATATAACGGTTTACAAGGATTTTAGTAATAATTGTCTTTGATTAGGTTTTATTTATAAAGAATCCTCAGTTTCCATCTGTTCTGCTGCTAAAGTTTTTCTTTTTATTCATCACATTTTGGACAAATTTGTATGCATTATGGCCATGCGATTTTGTTACCATTCAAGCATGTATGGTTGGATTTATATTGTTTCATAAATCATGTTTTTTTGTTTGTTTTTTTTATATTACTATGTCCATTTCTAACACTTTGAACTGCTTAAAAATGACCCTTTGCTTTTCCAGGTACAAATCAATGGTTTCAGTGAGAAGTATCCAAACTTTATGCCTGGATCTTCTAAACTCTGTAAATAAAAGAAAAATTAATTTTGTTGACCTAAAAAGCTTTTTTTTTTCTAGAACATTATCAATCATGAAATCAAATTGCCTTTGCTTACTTATTTAATTAAAAAAAAAAGGCAGTGAAAGCTCTTTTCGCTATGCATGGCCTAAGTCTGAACTTGTGAAGTTGTGTGGAGAACAATTCAGCCAGCTTTGTTTAGAGATTTTAGAAACAAACATAAATAAGACAATTTCAAAATTGTTAAGCAATGCTATAGCATATATTTATTTAACAATCAAACATAATTGAAACATTATTTTTTTTTATATTTGAAGTAATAAAGACAGCATTTGTTTTATGATTACTACTAATGACTGCTAAGAAGGGTAGGGATTTTTTGTTGAAGATTTCAACTTTTTGAAACATTTTCGCTGTGTATGTGGTTTTTTAGTCTGAAATTTTGAACTATTACAAACTCTGTCTCTTCATGCAACGTTTGAATGAATTGGTTGGTTAACAAGAAGAGGATGTGTTGTTTTACTTTCAAAACGCTTTGTTGATCATGAGATATTTATACATGTGACATGTTTGAAAAGTTTGACCACGAAATGAAATAAATCCATTATTCTATGAGATATGGGAGAAAAGCGAATTTTTGTTATAAGATAGCCTGTACACATTATACTTACATGTCAGGATAATTTATGCACCCACAAAATATAAATATTGGAATAGTGAACACAATTTTTTAACAGGATTGTAGCTTTTGCCTAGACCTGGACTGTGCTAATCTAACTTGATTTTTCTCAAAATATCACCGTCTTGTTTTATGGTCAAATTGGTTTTTTTTTCCCTTCAATTTAATCTGCTACTGCAATTAATTTATCATGGGAAATTTGCACAACCTGTATTTGAATATGATAGTTTAAGATTGACCATTGCTGAGGAATAAGATGCATTTTTTTTTTACAAATCGAGGAAGTCTTGCTTGCATGGCTTCAGTCCTGTTGTGATGAGTGGGATCAGACGAAAACATCATCAGTTGAGTTTGAAAGTACAGCGCACAGCGAACTTCTTCACGATATGCGATATATTGTCCTTTTTAAAGTGTTTACATTTTGCATGGGACCCTTGTGCCAAAAAAAAAAAAATTAATCATAACTACATGTAGTTTAAATCTCTAACAGGTGGGATAGGGGGCGCTCAGATAAATGTACATGATGAGTTTAAATATACTATTCTAGCCTATTAGTTCTTGTTCATTGTTAGGACAGGAAAACGTGAATTTTCAATAAATCCAAACATTTTGCTTTCCCTTTTGTTTTAATCTTTTTATTTCCGGACAATGCTGCTCAATTTATTTAAACATGTGTAAGTAGTGGTAAAATTAGTAAACGGAGAGCAACAAATGAAAAGAAACTGTGAAACTGCTGACCATTTAAATAGTTTAACAGAAGCTGTAATCATTTATAAACCACCACATTAAAATTGGGTTCACATATTTGAATAAATTCATAACCCATGTTAGTTTTGAACAGAGGGCATTATTTTGTTCATACGGTATTTCAATGTATCTGGGCATCACACTGATTTTGTCACCAGCAATGCTATTTATCATACATGGGGGAGTGTTTGACGTAAAGCATTACTCTCATTTTTTATGAATGAAAAACCTTTTCAAAAAGAAACAGTTATGTACACAGCATTACACATTTCAAAAAAGTACACCCAAAGTTGCCAATCACAATCATATGAGTTGTTAAAAAGTTGGGTGATATGGCCAATTCTATTTAAGGGTTTCAAAAAACAACTAGAATAGCTAATTTTTTAATCATCTGAAAATATTTTTTGACAAGGCATTAGAGTTACAAATTGTAGGAAGTGATTAAGTGGCAGTTTTGAATATTTAGTTAGTTTACACTATCACAGAGAGAGAGGTAAAGCTATTAACGTCGCAGGAACTGTGGTCTGTCATTATTCCGTTTATAAATTTATGAAAGTTAATGATAGGCATTCTTTACAAACCTAAAAATCAATCCTTAATCCTTATGGCTGAGAAAAATGTTGTTTAAAAGTTATATGAAGAATAATTTTATGAAAAGAAATAACATGCATTGTAAATACCAAAATCGAAAATACTTGTTCTTTGATATTTAAAATGTTGAAATGGAATGCACAATTTTTAAAAAAATCTTTTTTCCATCTTCTTTTAGTTAATATTGGTGTACGGATATTTTTTTTCCTTTTGAATGGAAAAAAAATGAGCACTATAACTTTGTCCTGAATCTAGCTCAAGAATTTTTTACAATTTTTATGATACGGTTCAAAAATATTCTTTTTTGGAAGTAGTGCAGTGTACATGAATTGTAATACTTAAAAACATCTGAAGTTTATCACAAGTGTTATCTCTAAGCATCTGTATCATGTTAGTATTAACGATCTTTAAATTGGAAAATTTTGTATTTGGATGTGTTAAATCCAATAAATTTTAAAATATTATACTCTTCAGATTTTTAAATAGTTTATTTGTGTGTGATTTTCTTTCTGTATGTTGTAGAAAAATATATGCTCTTCTTTCAACCCTGCATATTTTATTTTGATTGTTTCTCTATGAAAAGAGCAATTCACCTCAGGTTAATCTTTATTGAACTACCATTCTTTCCTTTTTCATGCACATCTAATAATTTAACCTGTCCTTTAACTAGCAGTAACATTTTAAGTCCTAAAGAGTACCCTCTCCCTAATAGCTAAAAATAAATTTTAGTTGATTAGATGGCATTGCTTTGCCCATTCGATGTTAATTGCAAATTGCAAATTCTTACTCCAGCTTATTATTTAATTATAAAACCATGGCACAATTTTTGTCCTTTTCCAGATAATTACATTTTTTCAAATGTGTGTCTGTTTTCAAATAGTTCCTTTTTTTTTTCAAAGACGATGTCTTATTTTTGGAACTGTGGATAAGTATTCCACACGGCAACGAACTGCTCGATCTTTAGGTTATCTGTTGCTCTGCCCGTCAAACACCCATTAACGACGCTCAAGAGGTCAAACTTCGGTCATGACGGGCGCTGCCGGCCCAAAAATTTACCTGCGCTGGAAGCTGATTTTGAATGAATTTCTTTCGGATTTAATTAAAAGCCTCAAAATATTTATTTGAGGTTATGAAGTTCAAAAGAAAAAGCTATAAATGAAAAGTAGAGATTTTAAAGTTTGCAATGATACCACTTATGTTGAAATAAGTCTGCACTCTTAATAGCAATAATCTTATTTAAAAGATTCTTTGCATAAAAATTTCTGAAAATTTTGAGCTGTTTTTAAAAAAGTATAATTTTTCTCTCGCACCATAAAAGCGGCAGGAAACTCCGTATAAAGAGAGAGCAGTATTTGAAGAAACAGATGCCATAAAAATTACTCACGCCTAAACAGGGCCTGTTCGGCTGCGGGACTTATAGTCCATCTGGTTATCTAGAGAGCTGACAGCTACTGGGACACAGAGGGGTAACTGGAGTGGAGTGTTTCTTGTTTCTTGATAACAGGCGTGTTAATGGTGCAGGATTGCTTGATATTGGCAGCTTATGCCACCCATGAATTATAGGGGTTGTTGTTTAACAGTAACAAGTTAGACGATCAGGTCTAAATAAGATAAGTAGTTTGCCTCCGTGCTATCATTCTACTATACTTGTTCATAAATTTTGAACAGGATTTTACTACAGTACGTGCACATTTAAAACGTGGAGTCGTGAAGTATAATGTAATCATTCTCCTTCCCCCCCCCCCTCTTTTAAGTTCTGGCACATTTTGTAAGGCAGATGAATATATTTTCTTACTTTCTCTCTGAATATTTGAAGTCTGTCTCTCTATCTTTGCTATTGTCGAATGCAACATTTCCCACCTTGTTCTCCTTGAAATGCCAACCCAAGGTTGATTTTTTTTTTCATATCTAGGCAGTGTATGTCACTAATGTGATGCTTAGGGGTGATGCTGTGTAGAAATGTCTGTCTGTAAGTAATGTACCGCTTCATTTCCAGTTTTGCCTTATGTATCTTTATAAAATATACATAATATAATCTTGTTCGGCACAGCTATATAACTAAATAGTTAAGGACATGTCTGATGTGTTCATTCAAATTGTAGTCTTTACTTTCTACCCTAAACATATGGGCTATTGTGATTTTTTCCAACGATGTAGATAATTTCTTTTGTCTATTCTTTGTATCGACGAAAAAGATAAGTTTTGTTTTGAGGGTTTTAGAATACATGCTTTTAAAACAATATGAGAAGCTTAATTGCAAACTAAAAATCTCTTACATTAACAGGATGAAACTAAAAATGTTCGATAATTCATAGACCAATGATAAAAATTAATAAGGTGCGGTCATGATTTCTGCCAATTATGTGCTAGAGATGACTTGAAGCATCATAACTTTTTTCGTAATTGCTTTGCAAACATATTTTTTGCTATAATTCTTACTCAAAGGTTTTCTTCAGGTTTTAAAAAAAGCATTAAAATCGTAGGTGCAATTCACTAGGTATGACTCATTTAAAAATGTAATTTACCGCAATTTCAAAGGTTTACATACCCTTTTAGAAAAAGCTTTAGACCCCTTAATTTTAACGCATTTCACGTAAAAAAACAATCTAAATAAAGGTGAAAACTTGATGAGTACTGTGAAATATAAATATCCAATAAAAACCGATAAGATCATGACTAAAATGGGTTTTGGGAACAGCTAAATTTCAAGTCTTGTACCGCTCTCAGTTATCTGCCTCTGCTCTGACGGTCGGCAAGGTCATTAATTGCCCCCGGACAGTTTTATTGCTGGTTATCAGAGCCTCATGGGGATGCGCGTGGTCAGCCCAGGCAGATCAAAGAAAAACCTAAACATTCAGAATTCTAAGGATTTTCGTTGCCGTGTCCAAGACACAAAGGGAAAAAATAGTAAAAAGACCTACAATGAATCTATGAGACTGTCAAAACAGAAAAACAAAACATGTATTAACACTAGAGAGATATACCAAATTAATATCTTTTATTTAAAATAAGTGGAAGCAAAATATTCGTTGGTCCCTTCACAAGATTACAATGGGATTTGTAAACAAAAAATGTAGATGGCCTGCTTGAAGCAGTAGAAAAATTACAAAACCACTATAATAGGTGTCAGCAAAAGTATTATACAATGTGAATTTAAGCAAAATTACATAATATATACTGTATGTACAAATCAAAAATATATTTTAAGTCATCTACAGTGTTAAGTGTACATTGGACTTACATAACTCTGAGAATTTTATTTTGACATAATATTGGCAGAGAGGATGACAGGTAAAATTTTTGATTATCCAGTCAAAAATTAAGTATGATCAGAAAACACAGAATACTGATTTGAATAAAGGCTGTGACATTGCATCTGATAAACTCGAGATTATTGCCAGCTTTTGGTGGTACAGTTCATTAGTTAAGGCTTTTGATGAAAGTGACCGCTTCAATTATAATTTTCTCTAAACAGTTAAGAATGAAGTCGCATAAAACAAATTCATCAAGATTTTCAGGCGTTTGCCTCTGTAAAACAAAGATTGGACCCACTGTAGGAAAAAGACACAAGTTTTCAGTCGTGGAAAACATTCAAGACTTAAAAACTTGATTTGCTTCATATTCAACAATCAACAAAGAACAAGAGGGTAAGGCCATTAGAGTGTATGAAAAAAATTGTATCGGAAAAGATATGATGAAGACAGGAATGAGACATAGTTCACATCAACTTATAAGACAAAATGGATTACCAATTTTGTCCACAGTGTATATACCCTGTGAAGGAAAAAAAGTGATAATTGGCAGGTTGGATGTTGCTAACTGACTAAAAATCTGCAATCTATCCACCCTAAACTGAGAATATAAAACAGATGTCTTTCTCACTACCAGAGATTTGAATTGGAGAGAAAAACTCTATCACTAATTGACCTAGTACGAGATTTTGTGCGCAAACTGTATCTAAGACAATCCTTATGCATTGAGTTAACCAATATAAATAAAGTTTATGACAACTGATTCACAGAAAACTGATCTCACAATGAATTTGATTATCAGATGGAAAGACAGAGAAAAAAAAATGCATGACCAAATCTATCATCACTTAAGGAAACTAGAAAGAAGAATTTCATCATGATCAATCATTGGAATGCTTTTAGGGGAAATTTGTTTTTTCACATGTAAATGTTTATCCTTTTGTTTCACAGAATTTAATTTTTTTGGTTTTTAAGTTTAAAAATTAAATTATTAACAAAAATTTATAAAATATACTTGATAAAACATGAGTTTACTAGATGCAGAATATAAAATATACAAATGAACTAAAATACATATAATCATAATTGTTATTTACATAGTGTTTATATTGTAAGACTGATCAATAAAATTGTAGATGGTTCTGAGAAGAGCTTTAAAAGAAATAGTTTGAAAATTATTTGAATATTATAAAAGAAGCTAACACATTGTCAAGAGCCTTGCCATATTGAATAAAATATCACCACAAGTGACAGCACATTTAGTTAAAAATGTGTATCTTCCTTTCTGTTTCCACTTCTTTATTAGAAAATGTTGACAGTGTTTGATAGAGCTCCTCATTCTTATGCAGTTATGTAGTTCAAAATTAATGTTTATATCTTTTTATCAGCATGAAGTGGTTTTTTTCATACTTTTCCTCAGACAAAAAATATATATTAAAATCTAAATGTATACATAGTTGTGCTTGTAAAAATAATCAGTATATAACCAGATTTAAAACAAAAAATGTCTACTTTTTGTGTTATAAGTTTTTTTAAATATTCTATTCATTGCAGACACATGAAAATGATTAGATCTGAAATCTTACCACTAAATATAGTAATATATTTTAAGGCACATGTGAACAAATTCACCATGATAAAAAAAAAATTTCATGTCAAAGTATTCGAAACTTTGTATGATCCTGTTTGGCAATACTGTGGTATGATAAATACTTGAGTTTACAGCAACACAAAAAGAAACCTTTTCTTATTAACTAAGAACTCTTTTAGCTCATGTGCCTTCAAAACAAAAAAAAAAAGGAAATCTAATTGAAAACATTACTTTTGTTGGCGATTCATCAATATATATTTAAGCAGCATTACACCCTCATCAATTAATAACTAATACTACTATTACTCAGTATGTATATATAAAATAAGCCATTTAAGAAAATAAAATTAAGCACCATAGAGATGAAAAATGTCTATCAACATCTAAGTTTATCTACTCGAAAAAATAAAAATGTCATCCGTTGAAAAATAACAACCTCAATTAGTTCTCAAGTAATGATACAACTCAGCATGTCATTGTTTTCATGTTATCTAAGCCAGGAGCAATAAATTGGCATAGACACAAATGCCCACAAGGAATCAAATTTGCACAGATTACAACAAAAACTGGTTTTGTGACCATTTTAATGATGCTTAGGAATAAACCTGAGTAAACAGGAAAGGCAAAAAGTAGCGAATGACATGATGTAAAAATCCAAACGCGGATGAAATTATCTAGATCAAATAATGTCACTTAACCTTAAGTACAGATCTTAGATATTTCAAAATGTCAATTTTTTCCTAGTTATTAAAAAAAATATGGTTCTCATAAAGCCATGTCCCATTCTAAAGTATTGATGGTTCAATTAGACATTTTTGTGGCTTTTCAAATATAAAAATTGCTCTGATAATTTCTGAAAAAATATTAATACTCAGCTTTCTTAAAATATCAAAAAAGGTAGTATTTAAGTACTTTCAAAAGCTGTTTTTTCAAAATTTACAACTGTGACCTCCAAACCCAACAGGATTGATGTTCCAATTTATGTTGAAACTAAGAAATAGCTAATATGTAAATTTTAAGTCATGATTTTAGTGGCTCATGGTGAAGTGTTGCATATATACACATCCCATATGGTTTACATATAAGTGGAAGACTAAGGATACATTTCCTAATAAAAATCAGTAACTGTGAGGCACTTGTGTTCATAAAAATACAAACTCACAAAATAACCAGTTCTTTATCAAATATGGAATAATGCAATTTAAGTATTCGTTTATATCTCAAAGAGATCTTTAGGCAGGGTGTGCGCTATAACTTATCTCTGAACATAAGACTCTTCCTTGACCCTCTTCCCAGCAGTCTAAAAGGAATCTACAACGGAGTGAAAATCTTCATTCTACCCGACAAGTTAGTAAACTTGAAGTCACAAGTCCATAATCCAAGAAAATAGCAATTTGCCCGAATAGCTTATTTGAAAGTAACAAGATCTTATTCAGCTCTTCATTTTAAATGTTTTCCAAAAAAAAAATTAAACTAATTTGAATTGCTATCTCCACTTGTAATGAAAGAGCGATCGCTCAAGCCGTGGACTCCCCAGTGACTGCGTCAGGCCTGTGTCTGCCAGCATTGGCATTACCATTTCCGTCTACAGCTGGAGTGGATCTGTTATGGTAGTGGTCTTTCTTGAACTTGTCCCACAGCTTCTTGATGAGGTCCATGACTATGATCTCGCTGGAGTTGTTACCAACCGAGCGCAGTAGGAACACCCCATCATCACGCAAGTACATGTGGACAAACTTTTTGAAGAGCGCTCGCTCACGTCGAGAGTCTGTGTCCCCTAGAATCATCAGGTATTTCTGGATAAAGTGTTCCCTTCGTTTGCTGAGGAAAAAAATAGAAACTGTTATAGGAATAATCAGGAGGTATAACAGAAGCCTGGTACTCCAGCAAGAAGATAAAGATAGCAGAGCCTGAGGGATGTAGTTAGATAGTGTATAACAGAAGCCTGGTACTCCAGCAAGAAGATAAAGATAGCAGAGCCTGAGGGATGTAGTTAGATAGTGTATAACAGAAGCCTGGTACTCCAGCAAGAAGATAAAGATAGCAGAGCCTGAGGGATGTAGTTAGATAGTGTATTTTTTTTATGTTTTATTGGGAAACCATGGTGAAGTAATATACTTCTCAATATGTCATGTGAATAAGACATATACAGTCAGAAAACTTCACATACAGATCATTTATCATTCAGTATAAACAATTTAAGTTCTTAAGCTTAGTTACCCTAAGTAAAAGGAAATGTCAAAGTTAGTTATGCTGCTGAAAACAAGAAAACTCAAAGGCAAATCTTTCCTCATCCAGTGCTGTGTAACCTATCCTTCTGGAGTTTGAAAATTTTGCCTTAAACTTCTTTTTTTCAAATTTCTATAACTTATTACCCAGGCGATTTTATATTTCAAAATATGACCTAACACCCAGTTGCTCAGGCTAGACAAAGAGAAAATGGTAGAGGTCTGATGAAGACAAATTTGACTCACCTGAAAAATATTTCCCAGCACCACTTGGTGAAGTTGATGATTGTGGCGACCGCTAACATGAAGAACCAAAACCACGCGATGGCAAAAATCTTCTCAATGAAGAGGTTGATACTCAGTACGCACTGTGAAATGATCAATAAAAACTGATGGTTTTTCATTTTATCGGGAGATATAGAGCTACACTATTTCAAATATACAAGGATAGATATGTATATAAATATGCATTGAACTCAAGTATCAAATCCACTTCATTTAATTAATACAGTCTACTTTTGATCACAGCCAAGATAACTCATACAAATACTGCAAGTAATCACTTAAGACTTCAACTTCTACTCACACAGCTTCATAGGTTGTTATAAATAGATATAATTTGCCAAACATCTCTCTCTCGCTGTTGTACTAAAAGATCTAGAGAGCATTTCTTTCAGTTAAAATGCTGACATCTCTGATTTTTTTCGGAGTGTCGCTGAAAACCTGATAGATGAATTTTTTGTAAGACTTTTCGCAGGATATTTGGCAAGCAAAGCATTCTTAAAAAAACTACACAACTTGTTTGCTTGGTGGAAATTTAGGAACCCTTACCTTTAAGATTTATATCGTAAGGAATGAAGCTAAAATCTGTACATGAGTTACTAAGTAAATATTATTTCCATTTCTTTTTTTTTATTAATTTTTTAATGGTCTCAATTCTCTCTTCCATCTACCCTACACAAAGGTTCTAGCCATATCTACAGCACAATTGTGAGTTATCTATAACTGGCTCCACCAAATCTGATTTTCCTTGTCTAAGGCCCTCCACTTTCACTCCACAGTTTCCATTAAAGAACTCACAACTGACCTGCATAGAGTGGTCTTGGACGTTCTGTAGCTGCCTGATCTGGAAATCACACATGACCACGCGTGGGAAGCGCTCTATGTCCATCCAATTGCCTCCCAGATGTTCAATTACTTCCAATCCATAAGTCCAATAATTAAACTGGAGGTTAACACAGGAACAAGATGGTTGAAAAGGTTTAAATTATAAACAAAGCATAACCATTTGCAAATCCTAACTTTGAATCAAATCATTGAGCTTCATTGAACCTTTCTGCAGTGTGGAATGTCCAGTCTTTGCAATTTTTTTTATAAAATATTTAGTCTCTTAGATCTATATTCAGGTAAAAGGAAAGAATCCCCTCACCCTCCTCGCCTTCCTAAGTTTTCAATTTGTCACAACACAACCAAACAATTTTCTTGTCAAAATACCTACAAACATTTGATGCTCTCTGCATTTTTTTCCTTTTTTATAATGGAATCATATTTATCTTCATGGGTGATGTTCAATACTTCAGCATCATAATTTTGTACTAAAGAACTAAAATAGTCTTTGAAAAAAAGCACCCAATCCGGATTGAGTGATCAAATTGTATATAAATTAACTACAAAACCACAGGAATGAGCTCACCTTGAGGAAAGCAGTGAGCAACACAAACTGGAAAATGACGTTGATCAGATTCAGCAGCTTTGTGAACAGGTACAGACCAGTGAGATATGTCCCCTGGCGCTTGCCCAAGGCAAAACACAGGACGCTCGACATCTTCTCCTTAAACCTCACAACCACATTGTACTGGGGAGCCGAAGTGACAATGAAGATATTTGACCATAATGTTAATTAATATATAATTTTTGTGATTTATCTTTATAATAATAAAACTTAACATGAAAGTTTTATGTTTGAGAACTGTTTTTGACTATATAAATTGGTATGAAATAAATTTTGTTTTAAGATCCTTTTCATCCAGGGATCTTAGGATGTAAAACAGCCCCCCCCCCCCCTCCTCCTCCTCCTCAACCCTGGTTGCCTTTTGTATCTTGGTTCAACAAAAAATCCATAAACGCTAGTGAATGTTATGTCATTTTTATTCCCTTCATCAAAAATTATCATTTAAGGTTAAAGAAAAAACATTTTCTTTTTTAGTTTAAGATTTGGTAAATTCATCTTTTCTTTACTAGTTAATTCACTCCTGTGCTTCTTACAAATATGAAACATATCAATCATCCTTCCTTACCTTGTAAACTCTATATGTCTGCAGCCAGCGGTGTACAAACAGGGCAATGTCACTCAGTTGCTTATCCTTGTCGTCTGGTGGTGCAGTGGACACCTCCTCTGCCATGTTGACGATCTTCTGGACATTGATGCCAGAGTATCCGCGAAGCTCCTTCCATAGCATGTTGGGGAACTTAAACATCAGGCACTGAGAGTATTGGAAAGAATTAAATAAGCCTTCTATAGAATTTTGGGAAACTTAAAAAACATCAGGCACTGTGGGAGGTGGAAAACAATTTCATAAGAAGATAAGTCTTTCTTTTACACAGATTTATCTAACAATAAGAACCTATATAAGACTTATTAATCTGACTCTAACATTTTTAGCAATTGATCTGAACACTTCTTAATACTAATAGTACAAAGTAGGACCACTGAAGTAGAGCAGACTGTATCCATCAGGAGCTTTGGGCACTTAAAAATTTCCCAGATCCCTGACCTGTGATGTACATTTTGAGTTCAGATTTTTCATTCATATCTTGGATGTTTCTTCTTGTATGATATGATGCAATATTCTTTGAAAGCACCCTGGTCCATGAGATAAGGTTCATAGCGACATGCATCTAGGCATAAAATGATATCAATGTTAGAACCTGTGAATTTACATAGCAGCTAATAATGAAATTTGTAACAAGATGACCTTTCCTTTACAGTAGAGAGAGACGCACACTCACACAGAAAAGTGACAGATAGAGAGGTTGAAGGAATGATGTTGGGGAAGCAAAAGAAGGCAATAAAGAAACAAATAAAGTACCTGGATAGCAAGCACAGCCACAACCCAACGGTAGAAACTGATATCTGTCTTCATGCGGTCTTCTTTGTAAAATGGGATTGCCTCATCCATGGGGACATAGTACATCTGAGATATCCAGCACAAGTTCTCAGCATACTCCTACAGTTGTGGGAGGAGAGATAATGCATGATAGAGCAATGCAATGAGCACATATTTGAAAAATTCATTGGTGCAAGTGTTTTCAAGGAATACTAGTAAAGTATTCACAGCGATTTTTACCAACTTAAGGAGGGACTTTGAATTTGAGAAACATTGGGCTCTGCTTGCCAACAGCACAAAATCATTGTCTCAACAAGAATGCACTTACAGTATTAAATTAAGTCTTTACAATACAGTAGAATGAAGGTTTGAAAAGAGCCAAAAGATTACCCTTCTGTACCAAACCAATCATTTTTTGAAAAAGCAAATGCTGCAAGTTGCAAATATTTAAGAATAGAGAAATATTCGATTAAAAATGTACTAATGCAGATTTTTCTGCTGTAGCGCAGGCTTTTAGTTGACTTTTTGAGTAGATAAATCATCAACACCTTACCAGGGCTAAAAAAAAAAAAACTTACAAAACTTAAAGGTTCGACCTTCCCAAGTACTAGTATATAAGGAGAAAGAAGAGAGCCTTTTAAAGTTAAGTGCATATCCTTATCCTGATTTACCTGATGGTGATCCGGATATTGTGCTGGCGCCCAGCAGTGAATGGGATCACCGACATATTGGTTCATTCCGATAAGGGCAGCAAACCCTGCAAGAACTGCAACTGTTCCCAGATGGTGCAGCTGATCCACACCGTCGTCATCGCGGGCACCTTTGGAAAGGTTCAACTTTGACAATGCTATTAGCATAGACTCCCACCTTGAAAAAGAATGAATCATTTTTTATGTTATTTTAAGACTCCAATACATCAAGAGTTACTTCTACACACGATTTTATAAAAATTCTGTACAAATGAAGAAATCTACTCTCATTAAGAGCAACATTCAAATATAGAATGAGTCTTGAGAACTCTGATGCCCCTTTATTATAGATCACCAAAAAATTGAAAATAAAAAACCCACATATATATCTAGTTTGCTAAAAAAAAGGGTGTAATTGCAGTTATCGGCCCAACTGGCTCTAAATTTGTATTTTTCTTAATGAATTTGATATGCTGTACACGAATATGAAGTTTTTATTCATTGTAAATAAATACTTTTCAAGATGTGAGCATTTTTGTGTTGCACTATTTCCTTATGTTTGTCCCAGTTCTAATTTATTGAGAAACATTCAATTGTGAAGCCTGAAGTGAGTTGGGCCGATATCTGCAAATTTACCAAACATTGTAACTCAACCCTCCAACAGGTCATCCAGTCATAAACCACTTTTTTTTACATGGTATAAAAGACCCACATACATTTATATTAAAAATGAAATAAGTTATAAATCCATTGGTTCTGACTCTATGAGAATCCGTGAGTTTCTATTTTTCACTATTTTCAGAGCTGAAGTAAATAAAGCAACCGAATTTACCAATATAGTCACTTACATTTTGGCTGTTTGAGGAGGAGATTCCTTTCCAAAATTGTCCTGGACTCCTCAGACCAGGGGAATCTAATTTCAAGTTCTGGGTGAACAAAAAATTAAAATAAAATAACACCAGATTAATTTGAGCAGATCTGTATGAAATAGAAAACCAAAAATAAGCAGCTGCTAACTACACAATTGATACATGATTCAAATCATGGGAACTGAAAGTATTAATGTTTAATTATCTACAACAGGTGTTAAAATACCAACATTGTCCAAAAAGCTTTAGAGGATGATTTTTTATTTGCTTTCAAAGTCATAAGTGTGAAATTTCTTGCCACCTGTTTATTAATAACTTTTGCTACTTCATGATATGATCTATAGATCTATTATAATTGGTACATTGGAAATTCCTAAATTTGTTCAAAACTCATTCAATGGCTGCCTTCTTAATCTTAGGGCATAGTTTTCAAACTCAATAAGCTGCAAATTGTGGGTCAACGAAATTAATATTGTAGGATATGATAAAGAACTCATTTGACTGCAGTTGTAAAAAGTGTTGTTAAAGAAAACAGAGTTCAATACAGTAAGTCTTTCAAAAAATGTGATATTAATTCCTTAATTATAATGTTTTCTTTCTTCCACAATAGGTGCTGGTTTAATGGTTTCATTTCCATTTATGAAGCATGTAGAAATATTTTTGATGTAGATCTAGATCTAGATCTAGAACTCTAGTTAGTGAGACATTTGAGTTGACTTAGGGGCCACCACAAAATCTGCTATCCATGAGAATTAGGCTAATGAATTGCAAAATGTGAATTCATGTCAGACAAGGGCCTCATTTGCTTTAAAAATTAAGGTATTGGCCTACTTTTATCTTTACACCAAAACAATCTTATATTTTACTTTTGAAGTATAAAGAAATAAACGAGATTGCGGTCTTCAGATGTGACACTGTCACTGACAGATGTGAAAAAATTAAATGTAAAAATCTCAAATCCAAGTTCAAATCACCCTGTTCATTTGTAACAGCTTTGAGCTACATGAACTTGTTCTTAGATTACAAATTTGTTTGAAAAACAATACTTAAATTAGAGCCTATAGATGCTGGATCTAGACCTGCTTTACTTTCTACAGCATTGAGGAGGAAGAGTAACAAATCGAATCAAAATCACTTTCTTCCTCGAGATAAAATAGCTTTAAATCTGGAATCTAATCTAAATAAGATCTATCAAAGAATGGGCCAAAGAATGAATAGGAATGTACTAAACAATAATTATTCTAAGTTTACTCACTTTTTCGAAAGTTTAAAAACTTTGAGGAGCTGTTCTACATGAACAGCCCGTATTGAAGTGACTTCAGAACCGTAATGGCGACCAGTTTATTTTTAGCACTAAGAATTGGGACGAAGGGGTGCCTCAAATTTTCAGGACTTTCAAGATCGACCCAGTCAGGCGAGAAACAACACAGTCGAGTAGGAACTAGGATAGGCAACATTGACGTCAAGGAAAAAGTTATGCCCGACTAAAGTTTAAGTCGTTGATTCTGGGCTTGGGTACGCAGCGTGGGAATGATGAATGGTTAAAAAAAAAATAATTTATTTTGTGTGAGGGCGAATGAGGACAGGTTACTCCACATTCTTTAAGTGTGATTGTGATGTCACAAACGGTTACCAAGCCCTCTTGTGAATCATATCAGACACTGACCCTCTTAAAAACTGTATCACAGGGTCGGGAGACAGTACTGTTATCTAGACCGAGATGACTGATTCTATCTGGAGCTTACGTGATGAGTACCGTTTAGTGAAAAGAATGATGTCAAAAAAAAAAGAAAAGAAAAGAAAAGCACGTAGTTCAGAGAGTAGTTCCTGAACAAGTTGCAGCAGACATTTATACACGCAATGCGGAAAATGCCAGTTGAGTACTTGTCTCAAGTAGATGAAGGGCTGCCCCTGGCTGAAAGAATACCTGTATTTAAAAAATGATTCATGTTAAATTGATACTTAAAAAAAAAAAGGAAAAAAATAGCTAACTGAATAACCAGATCTATCCGAGAGAAGGAATTGTGTATTGTTGTAAGAAAGCATTTCTTGTTGTTTTAAATAACAAGCTAGAACCAAAATTTTTCGATTACAAATAAATAAATAAAAATACGAATCACCCAACCTTTGAACGAAGAAACAATTATAGAAAAACACAGCCCAATTAATCACGAGCTTGCATTATATTCTTCTCATTAGGTTTTGATACGAACTGTTTTTTTAACAGATTTTTTAAAAACAAATATTAATTTAGCTTGAAGCCGAGATAATTTTAGGCCTAATCGTACGTCTAAAAAGTGTCGTCCGGGTGACATCTCTTTCCCGTGCGTCAGTGTGCAAAGTGCAAAGAGACAAGTGCGCACTTTTACCGTGTTACTCAAGGAAAACAAAATGTCTGCCTGCTTTCATGTACTGGATCTAGCTAACTTTTGCATGCATAAATAA
>JAWDGP010006225.1:0-35000 GCA_033675545.1 Elysia crispata | reverse complement strand
ATCGAAAGCAATCTTTTGTGCGGAAGTTGCTCAAAACGCTGGGATTAAAAGGAGATTTAAATCTACAATGCATTCCATTTTAAATCTTATTCACTTATTGTAAACCCTGATCGCGAAGTCCAGCGAAAGTGCAACGTTCTTTTAAAAAGGATCCTAGTTCCGGCCATTATAACCTGTTAAGGGGGCGGATGCAAAATGTCGTGATCTTTCCAAGAAATTGCGTATATTTTGTATCCTCTCCTAGCCATGCGGTAGATCTAGATCCATAGCAGCTGTTTCTATTTCTTGTGTGTCATATAAAGCAGTGTAACCACAAAATAAGATACCGTGGAACCGTTGAGCCTCGGCATCCTGTCAATAACTAGACTGTCCAGTGTTTTCGCCGTATTTGAGATCTACATCCGGGATCTCCGAAGCAGGAGTGTTTGAGTAATAGAACTGTTTCTAAGTCTCCTAAGCCTTCCTATGCGTTTGTAGACGTGCTGGCAAACATACATGTAGCTCTGCGTGTATGTAAAATAAATATAATGCACTATTGTTCAGAACTTCCGTTTCGTGTCACTCAGTGCAGCAGTTGAAGAACTTACTTCAATTCTCAGTAAGAGCTATTTATACCAGATCTCTGAAAATGTCTTAGCAGCCCTAACAAAGGCCGGACGGAAAACCACCGTCCGCATAACTTATAAGAGTCCTCCGGAAACGTAAGAGATACAAAACTAAGTGAGAATTGCAGACTGTAATGCAACGATCTTAATAGCTTTCTCTTCTCGGTTCTTGATTTCAGGATATCGATGAATTATAATGTCTTTACTTTGAAAATTCTGCATCCTGTGGGTCACACGGCCGGAAATCCTTTATTTATTGTGGGCAGGTTTCATTTGTATATTTAGCTAGTTTGTGGTATTGAAAATTGAATGAAGGAGAAAGCCTAGAGGGAGAGAATAAGAGGTGGGAGATAAGGAGGTGGGGGGATAAAAAGAGATGAAAAAGGGCTGACTGAGACAGACAAACAGAAAAACATGAAAATTGAAGCATGGGTGTAAAACAAAAGTTAACTCATTGAATCAGTGTTCCTAGCTTTATTGTAATATTTTAATTTAAAATGAGATACATGTATTAAAGAAAATAGTATTCAAAGAAATGCCTTTTCTTTAAAAAATTCGTTGTGTATATACTTGTGATTTATAAGTACAAAGAGGAATGAGAAATATTCCTCTAGTTAAAAAGCCATAATAATATTAATAGTAGTAATAAGAATAAAATAATACATGTAATAATATATTACAATTTATATACATACACAAAGGCAAATAATTTGAATCACTGGTCCCTGTTAATAAAATTAGTCATAACAGAAGGCTTCTATTTGTTTTCATATTTAGCTCAAGGTTGCAAGTTACTGGTTTTGAATTTGATACAGTCTCTAAGAAAGATTTTAAATTCAAATAAGTGAATGGAAAAATCTATGAAATGATTGCAAAACCCTTAAAAGAGGGTCTTAACTTACTGGTAGATGCATCTTTTCTTTTTTATTTAATTTAAAACAAAGTTGAGAACATAATTTTTATGAAATATATCTCAACCCCCCCCCTCCCACCCTCCCAATTCCTCATGAACTGATGAAGCAAATGAATAGAGCCTCTGACATATTGTAGACAAACTTGTGCAAGAAAAGATTTATTTTTTTATACAAAGGCCCGTTGAAGTTTACATACATGTAAAAAACAGCTTGTAACTCAATACATGTGCATGTTTAACAATGTGTCTTTTCCTGACAATATAAAGAGTAAAAACATAAAAAAAAACAAAAGAAAAAGGTAACAGTTCTAACAAAGCAGATAATTTCTCAGTAGAAAAATTAAGGTTTTGATTGGGTCTGGAGTTTGCGCAACTCAAAAATTACTAGATGAAATGTCCAACGATTGTGTTATATTACCCGATACGAAACACGCTAGAAGTCCTGGAAAATACTGTAGAAATCTTCTTTGTCCTTGGATTTGAATTTAAATATATTCTAAAGATTCTTTGAATAGGGATTTCAAATTTTTTTCTGCGGATTGACTCTCATGAACTGTGTTTAGACAATATCAAAGCTATCGAAGCATTAAAAGAAACGGCTACCTGAACACATGTGACTAACAAAAAGAAAAACCAAATTCTATGAACACCAAGATGAGCAAAAACCTGATGCACCTGTGGAGTTGCTGTAGATTTGATTTGAACAGAGCAGGCAGTAAAAAATTGTTGCTTGAAAGAGAGGGCAAGACGAAAAGCTGCAATTTTCATCTCCAATCATAATTATGTTCAGTCCATATCTTTGATATTTAAATTCCGAAAATTGAGCAATCTGTACTCGGTATAAGAAGTATAAAAATGATTCTAACATGAACATAAACAGGGTAAATATTTCATGAACAAATCAAGTAGGATTACTGTCATGACATGACAGGTTAAAAGCTTTTCTTCCAAATTAGAAAGTGAAGGAATACAAATTTCACATACATATCTTACATATTGTACATTCAAGTTTGAAGGTTAAAAAAATCAAGAACTGAAAAGACTGTAAAGTTAAAACTAAAAAAAAAATCAATAAAAGATTTAAACCTACACAAGTGAAAGTAGATAATGTCACAATTTCACACATTTATCAGAATCAGTTGTTTTGTTCACTCTTCAATAATGCAGATTACAACCCTTTCTTTTATATGCAGCTGTGAGGCAGCGTGGATTACAAATTATCACACAGATTTCATCAATAGAGAATGTTTATATATAATATAATCTATAAGGGAGTGATTATCAAATTTATATAACAACTTCACTCAATGAGGATCAGCATACTTTTGAATGCATATTGATATAAGAGCTGATTCCAAAAGGGAAAAAAAAAGATTGCTAAAAATAAGTAATGATAGGAGCCACTAAAAATTATATGTAATAACGATGCAGAAAAATAGATAAAAAACCTATACCATATTATTACTTTAAGTAAGATTTGTGGTAGTAAAAGTAATAACAATCGTAGCTGTACCTCTTGTAGTAGTCTTAGCAGTCCTAATACTAGTAGTGGAGAAAAAATTACTACTGATAGTTGTATACTTGTCTCAATGGGTGTAGCAAAACTTGGGTAGAGAATTGATCAACATAAGCAGCAGCCATAACTTTTTAAAATGCGTTGTTTGAAAAAATTTGCAAAATGGAAAACAAAGCTCAGAATGCATCTAATTTAAAAATATTGCAATAAAAAGACCAATAAGTTATAACTTTAAATTGAGATATCACTGGTTTTTTGATGGTTGTGAAATGTAAAGTAACCCAAGTTTCATATGGAAGACTGGTCATAATATGAGGCAATTATAATATATATATATATATATATATATATATATATATATAATGATATACATACAGATTTAATAATATCATTCCAGTGACAGTTGAAAAAATATTTTTTTTAAAGTGAAAATGCCCACTTCATTGAATACATCAGTAAGCTACATTATACAAAAAGTTATCATTATCACATGCAGGATGACTTGAGTAAATATTTAGAAAGAAAGAAAGAAAAGCAGTCAGGTGAAGCAATAAGCATTTAAACTTGATAAGGCCACAAAAATTAAAACCAATCAAAATCTATGGATTCTTCCACTTTGTGAGCTCTTGAAATAAATGAAGTGTAAATCTGAAAGCAAGCAATTTGAAATTTAAATGTGTGGTTAAGTATCCCATAAGAAAATTAAGAAAAAAAAAACAATCACATTAATTTAAATATACAACTAGGAATTCAAATTCAATAGCCAGTCAAATGTTGGTTAGAATGTTTTGCTGTCAAGCACCTAAATACTAACTTATGAACAAACTGTATCATATTTTAGCATATGTGGAAAAATATAAAAACAGAAAACTGTGTCTATGGGCAAGATTAGATTTATAAGGCACCATATATTTAATAAATTTAAAAACATAATTTATAGTTTAAGAAAACAAGAGCACTTTATTAGTAAAAAGTATAGTGTAATGTCACAGAAACGACTTACGCATTCTAAAAGCATACGTCTCCTGACAAAAATTGCCTCAAAAGAGGTGATGGCTCCATTTTGATGAATTCAAAACAAACTCACATATCATCATGTTTTACAGACTGTCTAAAGGCCCACAATTATTGTCAGCTATATAATGACTTATACCTGGTACGTGTTTCATTGATTCTGATATGGTGTGGAGCCTAAAGATTTTTTACGACTGGAAACATTGTATATTTCCACAAATTCTTTTACCCCTTATTTTACACACACACACACACACAAAATACCCATATTCATCAATGTCTATTACTTAAGTCAATACAAAGGCCTTGAAATATAAACTTGTTAAGTTTAAATCAAATAACTATGTCTTGAAAAATGCATAACCTAATTTGACAAAAGTTGTACTGCCATTTTTCTCTTAAATTAGACCAGTCTGTCCAATTCAAGTGAACTCCGACTTTTTGTCTCAAATGGGCAAGAAAATGGTGCCATGGAGTTAAGGATTTTATCAGAAATTACTTGATGGGATGGTTCTAAAGATATTAAGTGAAAACGATTATAAACCATGAATTTTCCCGCCCATGACATGGGATGAACCATAAACGTTTCAGAATGACAGGGATTTGCTTTGGTTAAAAGCCCATATATCAGTTCAATTGTCATTATTGTGCCATTACATTACATAAGTGATATATCTATGGCAAAAAGGCCATAGAATTATCATGTATTGATTGAAAGAGGAAAGAAGAATATAAGTACAATGGACTTATAGTCATTGTTGAGACACAGGGTGTAAGGAGAAAATTACTCAAACCAATTATTGTGAGTAAAACAAAAAAAATTGATAAATCATCCTTAATAAAAATTAAAATAGGCGTGCATCCACCCACTCTCGAAACTCATTTTGACATTTTTCACATTTTTTTGTTCCCAAACTAATGTCAGCTGTTTGAACAGTAATTATCAACACAACGAGCCATGGTAATTTTCTTGTCCCAAAACTGCTTTCTTGTGCTTTTAGCATGTCTCACCCTCATGGCAATTTAAAGCACAAAATCCTAGAAGTAGCATTCAACTTGCAAAGCTACAAATGGAGATCAATATGATAAACAATTCAACTTTAAATATTTTTGAGTAGGGAAACAGTTAATGACCTTTCAATAAGCCTTTTATCCTTTTTTTTTTCTAATTATCTATATTCTTCTAAGGGTTTCATTGGAGTAAAAAGTACAAAAACTTTACAAAATGCACCCATCACCATTGCAGCATAGCATTGAAAAGCACCCTTCCACAATCAAGAGTGACTTCTTCGATAGGCCAAACCACCATAGCTGACTTCTTCAACTCTTCAAAAGCACCTGGACTAATAAATTGAAAGTCTGAAGTGTTTAGTCTACAATCTTAGGTGGAAGATTATCATCGTCCTCCTCCACCACTGGAGCAGAAGGCTGTCTGACTAGTGGAGCGTGACCACTGCCACTGTCCCTGGGACCTTCATTCCCTGGTGGCCCCTCCACCTCTTCTGCTGGTTTTAAACCATGGACACGCTTAAACCTGTCCCAAAGGTGTCTAACCAAATCCAAGGTAAGGATCTCACTTGTATTGCCCGCCACAATGCGGAGCATGAAGATACCATCTGGGTGTAGATGCTTATTCACAAACTTTTTAAACAGAACTTTCTCTTGTTTCTTGTCTATGCCCAGCAGGAGTAAATACTTTGCGAGGAATCTCTCTCCTTGTCTTGGAAACAAGGCACGGAAGAGCCATTGGCCGAAGTTGATCATGTCTGCCACAAGGAGAAATACCAGCCAAAACCAGACGATGAGGTACATCTTCTCCAGGAACATGTTGAGTGAGAGGACACACTGCACTGTATAAGGCTGAATGTTCTGTAACTGCCGAATCTTGAAATCGCACAACCCAACTCTTGGAAAATTATAGTAATCTCGCCATCTACCCATCTTGTTCAACGTATATATTGCTTCTAGACCATATGTCCAAAAGTTAAGATCTAAGAAAGCAGACAGGAGGAAAAACTGGCCAATCACATTGACGAAATAGAGTAGCTTTGTGAACATGTACAGCCCAGTGAGATAAGTTCCTGAGCGTTTTCCGAAGCACCAAAACACGGTGGAAAGCTTATCACGTATGCGCGTGAGAGCATTGAAACGGTACTGGGAGTACGTCTTCAGCCAGCGATCAACAAAGATAGCAACATGCTCCATTTGCTCATCACGTTTATCCTGGGTCATCATCTGGGTGTCCAATGTCATACCCACAATCTGTTTAAAAAAAAAATTCACTATCAAATTTAAAGGATAAATGTATTGCAAATAAATAGATTAAATCACCTACAAACTGTTGAAATAGAAGTTTTCATAGATTTGCATTGCGACTTATAAAACAATTTATTTTACAACTCTAGATGCGTAACTGATTAATAATGAAAAATTTGGTTCAACAAATTACATTGTACAAGGTATATGCACAGAAAAACAGACAATAAATTTGATTTCCTTCTAATGGGTGTCGTCATTAAAAAGTAGACTCTTTTACATAAATTATGTTGGAAATAACTACAGATGAAGGAGGGATAACTTTTTACTTTGATACAAATATCCAAAGAACTGGATAAAAGGTTTATACTGTACAAAAAAAAAATTATAGCATAGTGGCATGATTTTGTAAACCACAACTATAAAATGATATTTTTAAGCATCCAATTTGATGTTAAATTTTTAAAAATTTTTTATTAGTATAGAAAACAAACTCCAATTAAAATTTGTTTCAATTCTAATAAAGAATGCACAGTATATCAGTAAAGAATATTTACTGAACTCTGTTGCTTGGAAAGGATGACAGCAACAAAATTCATTTAAAAAAAACCAAACTGCAATTAAAAAGAAAAATGCCGCTTAGTGTTCGAAGTAAAAAAAAATTCTTGTAAAATCCTTACAAAAGATATTTTAGAGAGAAACAGGAAGCCTAGGCATTTTCAGTTTTTGCCCTGTACTTTGAGTATGGGTTTATTGAATTTTAAACTTTCAAATGTAATAAAATATTAATAAAAATGTTATTTAAGTTGTTATAAATCAAAGGTTACCTTTGAGACATTAAGACCAGAGTAGTCTTTCAGCTGCTTCCATAAAACATTAGGAAACTTGAAGAAAAAAGCTTGCAACAGAAACATGAGGAATACCCATCTGTAGAAACTGACGTCGTTGTACCACCTGAAACGAGAAGGTCGAATCTTGCTGGAAAAACTAGCGACAATCAATAGGGTATTAACATTAGGGCAGCCCTCTACCAACTAAGGCAATGAGATTTCATCCTCTTTTAATGAGAGAGTGCATACCAACTGAGAGATATAGCTAGAAAGAAGTTTCTAATTCCTGTGATTCTATGATAGAGTCTGTATGGTGGCCAGCCAAATGACAAGTGATTGAATGATTGGTGATGATGGTGTTGGTTGGTAAGTAGTGCCTACGAAGAGAGGTTAATGATGATAGGTGACAATAAAAAGATCAAAGAAGATAATGAAAACTAACATTTGATGATGGTGGACTAATAATTATAAATGATAAATGATTGGTTGTGTTGATGACTTAAAAAAATGTGTCCTGATCATGACGATGAAGTTGAGGGTAATAAAGACAATGAATTCAAATATTTCACCTCGTTGGCTTCTTTTCAAATGGCTGCTTCAGAAGACTTCTAATATTCAGTGGTTCATAAAGAGTTCAAGATTACTCCATCTCACTTGCAAATGCCTACAGTTAAAACAAAAAAGCAACTCTGCAATAGCGTTTAATTTACCTAGACCATTTTGATGCAATTCACTCGTCCTGGTTGATTCAGACATTCATTAACTTATCTGCACAGGACTATGGCACACACTTTATGCAACATACCTGTCCTTGGCTTGGAAGGGAATCTCATCCTCCATGGGGACGTTGTACAGGGGGTGTATCCAGCAGTAGCTGTCGGCATACTTTTGGTAGTATTTCTTCTTAAACTGCGCTGGACTCCAGCAGTGGATGGGGTCACCGACAAATTGCTTTGTGCCTGTACCTAGAAAAAATTAAATTGGTGTGGAAATAAGAAATCAACTTGTATATCTCTAACTCATTTCATAGTTTCTAAAAAATGTTGTATTGACTGTTACGATTTAGAGAGCATTTAAAATTACCACTTGACTTATGCTGAACAGAGGACAATTTTTGTCTCTTGTTTATAATATATCCAAGGAAAATCAAATAAACAATGAATTAAAAAAAAACTTTACAATTCTTAGAATTGGACGAAATTGTTATGATAGGGGTCATAACATGAGATATTTAGGTATTCATCTCTAAAAATAGGCTCAACCTATGATAAACTCTGTCTGCCTGTCTCGGGCTGTGACTCTCACAGACAGTTACTTAAAAAGTTACAGCAATGTTGGAAAAAATTTGCTTCAGATTTATTAGCATTACATTTAAGCCTTGAAATGATTATTTTTCTCCTATTTACTATCTTAGCTAGTATCACTATTTCCATTTCTTAGAGCATTGATGAGATTCTTTGATAATCGCATAATACTTTTAAAACTTACCCACTGCTAGAGCTCCAAGCACACCCACAGTGGCCCAGTGGTTTAACTGATCGATGACATCATCATCACGGACTCTACTTCGCATCGCCACATTGGCAAATGCTGTGAGCAATGACCCAATGACCTTGGCCCTTTAAATAAAGTATGAAAGAAAATAAATTATTATTAAGTAAAGGATCATCCCAAATCACAGGAATCATTAAATACAACAAAATATTTCACAAGTGATGGACAGAGAGGACAATGCTCAACTTCAGTTTTCACTAGTGCCTGTCTAAAACTTTTATGGCATTGAAAAAATAAGAAAAAAAACAACAAAACTTGCATTAGTTTAAATTAACAGAAAAATTTTTTTTCATAGCTAAATCTATTTTTCACTGACATTATGTATTTGATGAAGAGCCAAACAGTAAAATCACAACACTTAGACAGGACATTAAATTTAAACTGAACATGGGAATATTGCATGACATTAAAAAAAAACTTGAGTTCATGAGGCCTCATATAAACATATATTTTTAGCTGACAGAAAAAGAAAAAACAACAGCAACAAAAATAACAAAACATTATTTGAATTATGCACTCACATTGTGTTCCTTGATCAGTTGGCAGTTCTTCAAATGTGATCCTGTGATTTTGTTCTGGGGGAAAACATCAAGAAAGGGTAAAGTGAGTAAAGACTAGAGAAAATGTTTAAAAAAATTATTCACAACCACACACATATATATTTTATATTGTCAGGTGAGAAAGAACACAAACAAGTTTCGTCTATATTTGAGCAAACATTATAAGATTTTATTTAGCTCATATAGACATAGTAAATTTTAGTAGTATAACTATTTCTAATTCTACAGAGATGACTTGGACATTCAAGATGTATACAAATAACACTAAGACAAGTAATTCCTAACATCTAGTTAAAGCAATGGAATGCATACTCTGAATTTCAAAAATTAAGCTCTAATAATAGGCCTATGCGTTAACTGATTATTGTGATAAAAAATTTCCAATCGACTGAAACACAGTGGGAAAAAAACAAACAAACTGTTGTTGTAAGTCATGGGTCATTCTTTTATTTACCATACATTATTTGTTATCAATAGTATTTAAGCCTAGATACTTGAGATTTTAATAAGTTTAGAAAGTTTAATTGAACATTGGAAACTGGTAAAATTGAAAGTGGCAATGAAAATTGGTGATCTTGCTTTAAAAAAATAAGAAAGAAAGAAAAAAGAAAAATAGAGAGGCTTTAGAAGAAGTTAACAAAGAAATTCTACGCAGGGGAAATAAACACAGCCTACATTGATAAATTTTAGCATCTCACCTCTTGAAATGGTGCCAACACTCTTTTTCTTTGACTCGGAGGAAGTCAATGGGCGTCTACTTTATTGACCCATTGGGAATCATCCACTTCCAGTACGTGGTTGGAAAAGTTTAAGTGAGCTAGAGAAAACACCTTATTTATCTAGATCTATGTCTTAATTAACACTCATTTTGCCCTAATCAGTATTCTACCTTTATTAACTTTAAAAACTAGTTGTAGGCCTGCCTTCTTCAATATTAGCCTTCGTGCGTTCAGTAATGTACCACTCTAGAGTTCAGCGTCGCAATCATGATGTAGGCTTAAATCTAGGCTAGACAAGAGTCTCCTCTAGCTCCTAGATCTGTGTATGTGGTCGTCTCAAGAAATATGTGTGTCCTGTTGAGATAGTGTGTTCCCTCTTCCACATGTGCCTGATTTCCCTGTCACTGTCAGGGGGGCACGCACAAGTCATAGCGTGTGGGTTGGTGGAATCTCGACACGTGAAGTCCTGTTTCTATAAATAGAAGGGTCGTAGAGGAACTACGTCTAGGCTTGGCTTAGTTTGTTCTATAACTTTCTGACTTTACGATAGGTTGAAAATGACTCCACTACATGTACTACGACGTCTGCTACTACTACTACTACTACTACTACTACTACTACTACTACTACTACTACTACTACTACTACTGCAACAATTACGTCGACTTTTACAACATACTACTGCTACTACTACACCCGTTTCGACCAATACTACTCTATGTAGCTGCTGCTGCTGCTACTTTTGCCACCACTAATAGTAGAACTATGACATTATTGATATGACTGTACCATTACGATTTCTGGTGTGACCATCTTTGGGTGTGACTTGTACTGCTGCTATTGATGCTACTACAGTCATATAATTATAAAGCAACACGCAACAAACATTGCATTGCCTGCTTATTTATTGCTTTAATGATGACATCCCTGCCCGGAAAGAAAAAGACTACTATAGTCTCTTGCAACAGGACAAAATATTTCAGAAGAAATTCTATATTTTGCAGATAAATTAGTTCAGTCAGTTTGTTGACTTTGTCCAAATGCTCCAAATTATATAAAATTGTATAAATTATATATATATATATATATATATATATATATATATATATATATATATATATATATATGGCAGGGATGTCATCATATATATATACATATAACAGTGCTCAACTGTGGGTGCATTTCATAGATATAGAAGATCTTACCTTAAATTCTCTTGAAACACAAGTGTAGTATGAAGAGAATTTAAGGTAAGATCTTCTATATCTATATATCTATCTATCTATATATATATATATATATATATATATATATATATATATATATATATATATATATATATAAAATCTTATCTTTGAAAACTCGGCTTTCTCCACCAGTTAAATATGTTTTCAGCTTCTTAGCAGGACACACTTAGAAGACCATGGTAGGATTTTCCCAGCAACTAGTATTATTTCAGTTCACTGAAATATTCATGGCTGGATCAAAGAGTTTTGAAGGGAGGATGTTTAGAATTGTTTAAGGGTCCAATCATCAAAGTGGGGAAGCCATGAGCGCTTTCTGCTTTCTCCCTAGGACAGTCTGGGCGCATGCCCCACCCAGAAAATTTTGAAAAAAAAAAAGAAGTGCAAATCTGTGCATTTTGATGAATTTTAGCAGTGGTTTTGAAGGTATTAGTAAAAGGCATGACTTTTTGTGTAATTTTTTAGAGCAAGAACGAGGTATGCCATTTTTTTTTTTTGGAGAGGGGGGTGGGGGGGGGGGGCACTCAAGCACCCTAAGCAATCCCCTATCCCCGTCTTTAGATCCAGCCCTGCATTTTCCACACATTCATGCAACGAAGTAATTGATAGGGGACATGAAAACATAATAAAAAATTTGAAAAAATTTATTACTGCAAAACACTGATTGAGAAAACGAGAGAGTAGGTGAGGTAGATAAGGACGATAATAATGCTGTTATAACAATAATAATAAACAAAATTATTAATGTACTAATATCAATAGCATTAACAAGAATGAGAACAAATTTCAAGTAATTACGATATTTCAACTGAACTGCCTTTGTTGTCATGTATGCAAAAAATCTGCTGACACAGGGCACAGCAACATTTCTACCTAAATACATGTAGAATATTTCTTTAAAAGCATTTTAAACTCTTTCATTACAAGTAGGAGCTTGGGAAGTATAAAGGGAAGAAACCCAAGAGCTGAAGTTAGAACCATTTTAAAAGGTAAAATAAGTGAAGGGAAAAATAATGTGCTGCCTATCAAAATCATTTTATAGTGTGGTACTAGTAGCACCTTCTTATTCAGTTTTCTTCTCATAGTTTCCAATTCACTGAACTTCTATCTTGTTGCTCACCTACGAAAGTTTTTTTTTCTTTGAAACTTTGGAATTTAGCTCTTCCTATTTCTATCCCTCATTGCTGTCTTCTTCGATGTATCTTCTTTTCTTTGTCCCAAATTCTCAGGGTGTACCATTTACTTGTACAAGTTTGACTGAAAATAAGCCTTCTGTTGGATAAGACATGGGTTATAATGATGCACAGAGGAATAAAATCAATATACACTGCATGTACAATCCAAATCAGAAAGACGACAAAAATTTGAAAGATGTTTAAGTTAGTTTAACGATATGAAATGTGCCCAATGACAGAGAGAAATAAAACTGATACATGCCAGAAATCTATCACCAAAAAAAAAATTGAAACATAACTTTTTGAACATATTTGCTAAATGCTTTCATTTACCAATACAGAAAAATATAAGAAAATAAAAGTAATGTAAGAACTATTTCTTTTCTTTTTTTTTTCTTATTTATTGAAAAACTCCAATGTGCCCACTTGCAGTAGAACAAATTTATACACATTCTAATATTTTTTGACCGTGCTTAATACTAACTTAAAAATAATCTTTAATTTAATAAAAAAAAAAATCATATGTCTTACAAACAGTATGAAATTTTTAGTTTAAGCTTTTCAGTTTCCACTTTTCTCTATCATCCTGAAATAACAGATTATGAAATAAAGTCATGGTTGAAAACACAACATTTGTATTGTGGATAACCGAAGATATTGTCCGAGAAATCTAAGAGAATGCAGCAGATAGTATTGGAAGACAAAATTTGTAACTGTCAATGTTATAAAGACGATTGAGTATGTACCATCTTCAGGTCTTTCCTGAGATCGGAAAAAATTCTCTGTTGTACATCAAAACTTTACAATAGTACACACTGATTTGAAGATCAAGTGAAGGATTTTACCTTTTTATGTTTGACATCTTCATGAAAGGGATTATTTAGTAAAACTTAAAAGAGTGACCAGAGACTTACTTCTATTGTATTCAAGAAGGAGTTGATCAATATCATCATTTATTGTTTAATGATGTCTTTTTATAAAGTAGACCCAAACTGGAGCTGTAGTTCACCTGGTCCTTGAGTTTTGCACTGGTTTTGTTGTAGGTGCCATTGTGAACCAAGCCTCTCCATCGAATAAATTCTTGATCCAATAATGAACTGGTGCAGTTAATCAAAAGTACTGGTGCTCCACTAGAGCCTGAACAAGTAGCTGTGTGGTATTCAAAACAAAAATCACCCTTAGAAATGTCTCCCCAATGGCTACATTTACCAACTGTTATTTTCTTTGGTTGGCCGTGAGGGTGTGAAACAATCACTACACGCCCTTTCCGAGCGTGTGGATACACAGTGTTGGGTCGCCACTGAAATAAACTGCGCTGAGAACTGTTGAGAGAATTGATCTTTTCTGCGAATGTCTTGTCATGCGTCACACATGATATTATGCAGAAATCTACGTCAGGATCAGACCACACCACGTCCACTGTCTTTTCAGCTTTCACTCTACCTTCTGGGTCACATCTTTTATTATTATAATAAAAATGCACTGTTGTTCTCTTTGCTTCCTCTGCGTTGAATATAACATGACACGCTGTCTGTACAGTGAGTGTCCAGTGCTTCCTTGAAGTCTTTCCATCACAGTCGTGGCAAGGGCATGGCTTGCCAAGCTCATTTTCCTCAACATGGCGTATAAAACCAGTTCCTTCACGAATTCGATCAGTTCCCCTGAACTCAGAAAGATCATCAGTAGATCTATCCAGACTGGTCCATTCAATTGTAAGTCTCACAGTACGTTCAACAGTCGCTCTGGACAAATTGTGCTGTTCACCCTCCAACACTGAAGACAAAGAGACCTTTTGCGCCACAGTCTCATCGTGCGTCACACACAACATGACACAGATATCCATGCCAGGACTTATCCATTTCACCTCCACTGCCCAAACCGATTTCATCCTACCATCTTGCCTGCTATCTTTATCATCGTAAAACAGA
Organism: Elysia crispata; assembly: GCA_033675545.1. Classification (NCBI taxonomy): domain Eukaryota; kingdom Metazoa; phylum Mollusca; class Gastropoda; family Plakobranchidae; genus Elysia; species Elysia crispata. The sequence goes on along the minus strand of JAWDGP010006225.1, from coordinate 20,686 downwards.
TCGACTCTTGTTGTTTTTGCCTCCTCTGTGTTATATACAACATGACGAGCAGTCTGCACAGTGAATGTCCAGTATTTCCTCAATATCTTACCATCACATTCAAGACAGGGACAGGACTTGTCCAGCTTGGCTTCACTAACATGGCGTATAAAGCCAGTACCTAAGCGAAGTCGATCTGTTCCCCTATATTCAGCGAGGTCATCTTCACCTGGTCTTTCCAGACTTGTCCACTGAACTCTTAGTCTCACGGTGCGAACAACAGCCATTTTCAGCATTTCACGCTGTTTCACACTGAGTAAAGTAGGCAGATGCTTCTCAGTGAAATTTTGAACTGAGATGAATTCTTCATGGCCTGGGTTTTTCTTGCACCTGTCCCAACAGGAAACACTTTCGGCTGCTTCTGGTCTTCTTCCCAAGACCTCACACTCATGATGGCCTAATGGAAAAAAAAAAGCCTGAACAACATAGCTGATAAAATCTCTCTCTTTTATCGTTTGTCTCTCTCCTCTCACCATATTTCTTTTGTCTTCGTAGGTGCAGAGGCCTACCAATAAATTTTTCTTATTCTTCATGTTGGGGAGTAAATTTAACATAACATTTGGCTCAAGATTGAAAATTGAATTATAATGCGGTTTTGGCTGCACCCATGTTAATTACAGTAGAAACGTCATAATTCAAACTGTATGGGAATGGATTAAATCTTCAAATTAAGAGTATTCGAATTACAAAAATGGATAAAGCAGAATCTATGAGTGAGTGTGTATGTACTGTGCCTGCAACGAGCAACCCTCCCCTTCCTCTGTCCCACTTTGCTATCAGTATCAGTACAGTATTGCTGTATCCACTCCCTTCTCAGTTTGTTAGCGCACTGATCAGCCTTTCTCGGGCAGTAATTAGCATTGCTTGCTGCCTGAAATATCCATGTAGTACTTTTGTGATGCCTTATGGGGTGGTATCGACTTCAAATTAAGAGAATCGAATAAGAAAGACTTCGAAATACAAGTCTGATTTTAATAAAGCCAAAGAGAAAAAAATAACCTCTTATCTTGCAAAACTCGGTTTATGAGAAATTTGTGTAATCAGATATCGGTTTTTGAGGTTTCCACTGTATTAATAGAGTGGGGCCTAGTTATTTTCTTTTGAGTTGCTCAAATGAGAATTGTTTAAAAAAAAAACAACAAATGACCTGAGGTTATTTTCAAATTGACAAGCCTAATAACATAATAATATCTCAATTCAAATGCTATTTACTTTTTTCATGAATATAAATTCTCAAAGAGGTAGAACTGAGTTGCATTACTAGTTTTCTTTTATATGCACCCCACTCCAGTTTAAGATGATGATAGATTACAGCAACAAAAAAAATTAGAATTTCTAAATACCACAAAACATAGAATTGCAAAACCCAGTTTATAAGTCATGTCTCTGACATCAGAAACAAAGTATCACTATCGAAAAACAAAAATCTATTATTAATACATTGTATTTGAAAAATGAATCAAGTGCAGCTTTGAATTTATACTCTTAATTTCATATTAAATTTTAAAAAAATCTATTTCTCAATATCTTACAACTGCAATAAAATGATTTCCTGGACATCACAAGGCATATCAAATGTAATAAGATATTAATTTTATTATAGCCCTAACGAACAAAATATAATCAATAATGCTGAACAAGTGCTGCTGTTACTGCTATTATTCAAATTAATGCTCGACTACTAGTACTGCTGATGCTCTTTCACACTTGACACATTTTCTATTTCTCTTCCACAACTACTACTACTACTTCTGCAATCGCTACAAACATTACTCGGATTAGACCTAAAACTTACTATTACAATTTATGCTGAGCTATCGTTGTTGCTACTACTACTACTAGTATTACTGCAGCTGCTATGACCATCACTTTGTATTACAATCATTATCTCTACCATTACCTCTTGCACGCTCAGGCTGTTTTGCTGGTTTTTTGCTTGTTCTGTTTCCCACTAGGAAGATATCAGCAAGTAAAACAAAAAAAGGCAGTGAGATTTTGAAAATATTAAACATCATGAACGAAACATTTTTTAAGAACTCTAGATTTCATTTTTTTTTAGGTTTAATTCAAAAAGTATCATCTCTCTATTCCTCTTTTCATCCAATTAATTTTTAATTTTTTGCTTTTTTTGTTTGTCCCTCCAAAAAAACCCCCACACAGCTAGCCCATCTCAAGGCAACCTTCTACATGGTGAGATAAGGCACCTATTCTAAAAAAAAAAATAAAAAAAATTTGCAACCGACTTTGGATAAAACTTGTTCTGCTTTACAATCAATGGGAAATAACTTAATAAATTGAAGGAAATTCTATCTTTATTTCTCTTTTTACAACATTAATTTTTTTTTACCCCTTTTTTTTCATAACAATTTGATCGTAGAAATTTTTTTTTATTTCAAAGTCTATTTTGTATTAGAAAGCCTTGGAATTTACCAGTCTGGACTGTATCTTTAATTAACACTGACACAACCAGCTCAACATCATATCTTTTTCTTCCAAAACAGTCAACAATATATGCATTTGCTGCTAAATAGAGTTCTACTTATATTGCTACTAAATAGAATTCTACTTATATTGCTACTAAATAGAATTCTACTTATATTGCTACTTATTTTACTACTACTACTATTACTACTACTACTACACGTACTACTGCTACTACCGTTACTTCTTCCTTATTGTGTTGCTCTTTTATCTTTAACATGTTATCTCCTTTCATCATCTAATCATTATTTACTGTCCTCTTTGTTCTTTGTTGTCTTTTCTTTTTTATTACTATCTCTCCTACTCCTTCTTTTCTTTCTACCTAATTTTCTTCTTGTTCTCATAAAGTGTCACCTAAAGCTTTATAAGCCAAACTTACTTTCTGAAATCTGTGTTGTCTCAACGCAGACTTAAACTTTCAATGTCTGAAAAAGAAATGGATTAAAAAAGAATTATGGAGCAGATTCTTAAAATGACATCAGACTTTTCAATGCAAGCTGGAAGAGAATACCAAACAAGAACAAAAAGTTATTATGGTAATTACTAATAAATTATAGAGTGAACAGTTTGATTTTTTAATAAAGCCAGTTGTACTGCATGTTAAAGCTCAAAGAATAATTACTTTTATCCCTACATAAGCTCCTTTTAATGACCAAAGATGTCTTGTTTTTGCAACACATCCAGTACAAACACTGCTGTTACTGTTCTAACTGTTTGGATTTATTATTGAAAGTACTGTGCTGATATTACTTTCACTAAATCTCCTTTTCATATTCCTTGTAACTGCTACTGCTATCACTATCAGGGATGGGAACTACACACAAAATTTTGTTTACTGAATTCGGCAAATGATGCGGCCTAGGCAGAAGCATTGTTCCCCCCCACACACACACTTTCCCCATTAATTAAAACAAAATTTTATTGTACAAAGAGCCATGATTGTGGAGTATTTATTCTTACTGATCTAGCTCATTTTTTTCCTCTGTGCTTAGATAAAGAGGTTGAATGACCTGAAGCCCATATACATCCCTCAAATGTTAAGTGCTTTCTATGTTTTACTGGCTCAACTGAGGCACCATAAAAGTTTACTAATCATAGGAAACAAAAACGTTTATACTCTAGCTTACATATTGAGCACTGCTCTCCTCAGCTTTATCCTCTCTTAAGACATTTGAGCTGAACATGATCAAAATTGATTAGGTTTAAAACTTCTCACTATGCTCCACCTGGCCCTGTAAAATGAAAAATAACAATCCAACATTAAGATCTAGATTTACAATTATTTGCTTCGGAATGAAAATCACCTACTATAATTAAAGAATCATGTCATGTCATGCGTGGTTTTGATACTAATAGTAAGATCCAGATTTACTCTAGATCTAGATTCTAACTCTACTTCGGATTTTCCATCGATCTTAATAATCGACTAGATTTTGAAAATGTATCTTGCCCCCCCTCCAAAAAAAAAGATGTTTAGCCTTACAAAGTTTCCCTCTGGCACAAGGACAGGATTTACGGAGGATCACCAGGCTGTTCTGTGTTCAAAATAAGTAGGGAATTCTGAAAATTTACCAAAAATTCTCTTCCCTGTACTACTACAACTACTATTACTACTACTGCTACTATTACTACTACTACTCCTCCTGCTGCTGCTGCTGTGATGCTGCTAATACTATCTCTTCTACTGCTGGTCCATATTTTCAAGTACATGTTTCTTGCGGTGTCAGTGGTATAATCAGCATGTATACCTCAGCTTCAGACTCAAACAAAAAGAATTTAAAACCAGCGTTAGTGAACATAAGATCAAGACTAATAAGAGTCCAAGTTAGAGTATGCCATCTTGTGAAAAATTATTTTCAAAGTAAGGCCTTATTTATATACATATATATATATATATATATATATATATATATATATATATATATATATATAAATGCAATGTGCGCACAACAGAAAATGTTTTATTCTTACAGCAATGTCAAGCCTAAACAAATGAAATGAAATCTTTTCCTAGTATTATTGCAGATATTGGCTCTACTCACCCTAAGCTTTAAAATTGTATTTTTCTTTTTTGATATGCTGAACACGAATATGGAGGTTTTATTTGTTGTAAATAAATACTTTTTAAGAATCATTTCTCTAAAATCCCATTAAACTGCAAGTTTCGATTTCGTCGTGAAACATTCAATTGTGAAGAGAGACATGAGGTGGGCCGATATCTGCAATTTTACAATTTTCCTTATATTGCTACCCCAAGAAACATCTGCTTGAAAATATGTGGACTGGAAATAATATTATTCGCCTCATGAGAGGTAATTTGCAACACTAGTGTGGCAAATAATAGTAACCTTTCTATTCTCAAAAGATAACCAGGCAGAACATCTTACAGACTGGTCACACTTAACCAGAAATTGCAGAATGTCTTTTTCCATATCAACCTCAAAATGAGGGTGTAAGAGAAATCTGAGTTATATAATGAATACTAAATATAAGTCTATCACTCTATGTGCTATGGCAACGATAAAAAGTTTATCTCATGTCTCACAATAAATCAAGAGGCATTTATATATTTATGGACCCACTTCTGTGCCCTAATTCACCAAGACTAGATCTATGAAATTGTGTTTTTCCAAGTTTCCCAATTTTAAAACAAATTAAGTTCACTGTGATGAGAATGTTGCTTTTGTCATGTAAGAAATAAGTAGTTTCTCCAAAACACCTGCTTGCAAGGCTGGTTTCTTTTTTTTTTACTTCAGATCTACTGTTTTATTAAAGGGGATAAATTCACTTAATTTTGTCCCCCATTTCGTTCAAAATATCCCAGTCCCCACTCCCCAGTACGTACTAATAAGGACTCAAAGGCTATAATAATGTTTCGCTAAATCTAGAATCTCCATCCTAATTCAGATAAACACTAGATTTTGATAGATCTAAACTAGTACTCTCACCATCACGTAAAATCATGAATCAGTATCAAGCTTTCTACATTCAGATGAGTGAAATGTAATCAAGATTCAAGATTTAGAGGGAACTAGGTTTTAGGTTACATAATTATGGCCAAACGATTCAAAATTATAATTATTTTTTTTTTTGGTAACCTACTGAATGGAGTCACGTGATCTAATTGGGATTTCCCGATATGTGCTTACGGGTGTGTGTAGCTGCACGTAAAAAGCAGTGTCCAAAAGTAATGTGCACTTATGGGGGGTTCCATTTTAAAGTTCTGCTGTGGAGCTTGTTTGTGAAATAAAATCACCCTGGGTCAACTGGATGGGAAGAAGTTGAAGGGTCCAAGATTCTTCTCAGAGGTGTAGCTGCCCTATCTGTAATTGTTGTGGACTGTAGCTGACATGGTCTTTTTTTTAAATTTTTGTGTGTGTGACAGCATTAAAGTCTTTTTCCTGCAAATCCTGATCCAAGTAGTCCAGTACGCCTGATAGTTTCTGTCAAGCGATCTTATTCTTATTGACATGCTGTCTTCTGGTCATGGTGATCTTTAGTGTAAGGGTCAGAAGCATCTCTTCCAACTCCGAAACTTTTAGTCTTTGCTACATACATATACATTTTTTTTACATTTTGTATTTCTAATTTATATAAATATGAATATTCTTGGGTGGTTTCTTGTTCTTGTTTTTGTGTTACACGAAGGCGTTAAGTCGAAAGCTCACATGTTTTGTTTTGTTTTGTAATTTGGGAGCTGCACTCTCCTTTTTTTTTTTTTTACTGTGCTTCACAACTATTCACAAATCTTCACTGCGACATTCAAACTTAATTGACCTCACTACTACTACTACTACTACTACTACTACTACTACTACTACTACTACTACTACTACTACTACTACTACTACTACTACTACTACTACTACTACTACTAACACTACCACTACCACTACCACTACTACTACTACTGCTACTACTACTACCACTACCACTACTACTACCACTACCACTACCACTACTACTACTACTACTACTACTACTACTACTACTACTACTACTACTACTACTACTACTACTACTACTACTACTACTACTACTACTACTACTACTACTATCATTCTGTCAACTGTAAACTTTATCATTTCGCTATTTGCTACATTTAGGATATTTTAATAATGTTGCAAAGTGTGCTTTTGGATTAAACAAAAGCTGCTTTCCGAGTATTACTCTGTTCTAACTGCGACAAACAGTTACAAGAAACAAATCACTATAAACCTTCATATAAACCGATTTGTTCATTTGGGTGACATGGTCTGGAGTTGGGGAAACTTTGGATTGAGCACAAGTTAGGAAAAGTATGTCGCAATATTTACGCTCTTGTCTACATCCTGCAAGCGTCTTTATTTTTCTAGCCTCATCCAACGTTGAGACGGTGTTAAAAGGGAAAAACCCAGCTTCAAGTGATTGAAGGTCAACTTCATTGACAAACACAGACATCAACTGTACACACACAGACACACACACACAAATGGCCTTTTGGACAAGTGAACATAATGGCGGTTAGCGATTCTCAGCTATGACATTGCTGTGCTCCGTTGTACAACTTTGTACTGTGAGTATATATATTATTATTATTATTATTATTATTATTATTATTATTATTATTATTATTATTATTATTATTATTATTATTATTATTATTATTATTATTATTATTATTATTATTATTATTTATTATTAAGGCCTTCCGCTAGGAGTGTCGTCCGACCTCGCAGCTTCGGCAGCCTTCTTTATGTCTGCGGTGAAGGTAGTCCATTCTTGTCTTCTTTCTGCAATCTTTCTTATTGTTTCCAGGTCTTTTTGTGATGTGAGAGAGATGCTCCGATTTTGCAGTATCTTGAGATCGTTATTGAGAGTCATTGGGAGTGTGGTGATCGGCCTACCCCTGGCTCGCTTGGCATTGTCGTGGAAATAGAATTCCATAGCTTTGTTGGCAGGGATATATATATATATATATCAGTCAGTTGAAATTTGAATTCTCAAGATTCATCTCCCGATAACTCAGGCTAGCTCTCTTTAGTCCCAATGAACATTATGGGATTGATTGAAATAAGATATTTTGAACAAAGCTCCCAAGCTTTTCAATTCCTACTTAAATTCTTGATAACCTTTGACCTTTGTTACTCGTGTCTTTTGTTCAAACCTGCTTTGTTGTATATTCTTACTTTAATACTTTAGTTATGACCAACTCTTGAGCCTAATTATTATTCTACACAGAAAATCACTTATTGAAGTTATTTTATTTGTGTGTGTGTATGTATGTGTCCTATGCTGTTGAGGTTTCTATGCTTGCTGTATACCAGTTGGCCTGGGGTGAGCACTGAGCAAGATCCACTTGGTTTGAGTGAATTAATTAAGTCTACTTCGCACATCAGTAAGGATTCTGATGACATTTGAATCTGCTTTTTGATTTACTTGAGACGGCATGAGAACAATAAACCATTCCATCTTTTAGCATTGGTCCTGATACTTGCACATTGTGTGAGGTCATGGTAACTGGTGTGCTTTTTTTTCTCTGAACCTGGAAATCTTACATACGATATAATGTACTAACAACACAATGACAATGTAAAAATGTGAGAGCTAAACGTCTGGCACAGCCCAATTCTGCTAGTTTGAGTTGTGGAAAAGAGCCAAGAAAAGTCGTCTAAAGAGGAATGATTCAGGCATACTATACGTTGTTTTATCTCCAATTTTTTTAAACTCACACAAATTGGCTCTTTGATTTTTCATTGTTGACATAGTGGCTGACTATTATCTTTCTAGAAGATAACCTTTGAGTGAAATGGTCTGTTTAGACGAAGCGATGTGCAGAGAATCGCTTGCCACAAATTTCAGTCTGTTTACACGGTGCGATTTGGTGCTCTGTCGCTTTCTGCTGGTCGCTTTCAACAGTCGCTTTCTGCACGTCGCTAGCAATTTCTGAAATAGAGGAGACCTCAAAACCAAGCAACTTTGACATGCGCAAACAGGTCTGTTTAGACGAACCGATGTGCAGCTAGCACACAATCGCTTGCCACAAATTTCAGTGTGTTTACACGGTGCGATTTGGTGCTCAGTCGCTTTTTGTTGGTCCTTTTCTACAGTCGCTTTCTGCAAATCGCTAGCGATTTCTGAAAAAGAGAAGACCCAGTACCATCTGTCTAGAAGGCCTGTTCATAGGTTACGAAACATTATTCAGATGGTCCGGTCTGCGGGGTGCTAGCCATGTGCGCTCTGTCTGTCTGTCTGTCTGTCTGTCTCTCTCTCTCTCTCTCTCTCTCTCTCTCTCTCATCTTTAGCTTAATCCGACTTTTCACCCCCGTCTCTCTCTCTCTCTCTCTCTCTCTCTCTCTCTCTCTCTCTCTCTCTCTCTCTCTCTCCCTCCCTCCCTCCTTTCCTCTTCCACATAACTTCTAAGTACACGTAGGCTATACATTCAAATACTTCGAAACTCAGATGCACATAGACGCCTTTTCGAGATACCAGCACTGGAGTGACACACCAAGAACACGTACATCAGATAATGAGGAGAGTTTTTAATTGTATCAAGTCGGAAGAAGCAAATGAAGAGAGAGGCTTAGAGCGAGAGACAGACTGGAAGAGAGAGAGAGAGAGAGAGAGAGAGAGAGAGAGAGAGAGAGAGAGAGAGAGAGAGAGAGAGAGAGAAAGAAATAGAGCGAAAGAGATACAGACAGATATAGGTGTGTGTGTGTGTGTGGGGGGGGCCTGAAGTGATTAATTAACGCCTAAACACTATAATCTAAGACAGTCTTACTTATTTGGTGAATATAATCGATCTCAAGAGTAATTGCTGTCGTTGGCTGGTGATGTTGGGATTACAGCTGACTTGCCGACGAGGAAGACAGCTTCATTATCTTCCTCTAGCTGTGATCTGTGTTGTCTTCTGATTTTCGGGATTCCTGGATGCAGTACCGTTTTAAGAAAATGTTTGCTAGCCTGCTTAGTGCTTGACACGAAACATTAATATCCAGTGGAAATTTCTTCGGGAAGGTAGACAAGATTTTAGCGAGTCTTTTGCGACAGTGGTTGAATTTGACTGTAACGAAGAAATAAAAGCCTAGGAGGACCAAATTGAGGAAGTCGTCGGAGGGATATGTTAGCTTTCCGCGATTTATAGCTTCTAGATAGGAAGAGGCATGGTGTGGTTTCGGGGGCGAAGCACTAGAAAGTTCGGGATGCTTCGATGCCACATAACCAGCTAAATAAAACACAGCCAGCTCTTGATCTTTAGAAAGCATTACCTGGCAACCAGAGGTAACCATGTCATCTAAAATACACATTTCCTCTTCCATCAGATCTTTATCACAATGATTGCATTTGTGTTCACTTATGCTGCTGTAATCTAAAGTATCCATATGTTTCAGCATTAATTTTGTAGAATTAATAGCATGAGTACATAATATGTCTTGTACTGTTAGATGGTACTGGTCTAGAGTTTTTGACTGAGCATTTGATATGGATGATGGAGGTACCTCACCGAAGTTAACAGGAGGCATAGAGTGTATGAGATATCTTCCTCTTCGAATGTGAGGAGTATCAGCGGGCCAGTGTCGACTACATACTCCAATATGTTCAGTCACTTTCTCAACTTTGTTAGGGAGACTCGAAACCCATATATGACACTCAGTTGGGTCCTTCGGAAAACCATATATAATGACCATTTCACTTTCTTTCCCCTTCTGACTGGCATAGCCGCTTTTACAATTGATAACAGTGCACTTTCTTCCCCTAAATAATAAACAGTTAAGGAAATTAATAATGACACCGATACATCATATAATGAAATATTAAACTTAAGGTTAAAGTATTGAGGGCACTTTGAGTATCAGAGATTTTAGTTAAAAAGGCTTTTAAAAAATTTTGGCTCCCACTTCAGCACACTCCCTGTCTCTAAAGTGATATCGCAGTGACCATAAAGGGAAAAGCTAATTAAATTTAAAGCATATTTAGATGACCTTAAAATCTATAATTGCTTATCAATCTAGATATATATATATATATATATATATATATATATATATATATATATATATATATATTTATATTAGGCCTACATTGTATGATGTTTGGTGCCACGGGTCACACTCTATCAGCGTGCACACATTTAGAGGAAAATAACTTTTTAAAATCCACACCAAAGCACAAAAAAGAATTCTTGGAATGTTCCACTTTGAAAGCATTTGCTAGAATAGAACAAGGTGCAATCCGAGGGCGAATAACAAAGAATAGAATAAGAAATATAATCCAAGGAAGAATGAATGTAATCCGATAAGAAATGGCAGAAGAGTCCAGTGAAAGCACAGTGTGTACTGCTAAGCATGTAAGTATCAACTGTTCAAACCTCATGCAGGTGGCTGTTGAGCCAGATGGTGGCCCATCTGAATAATGTTACGTAACCTATGTACAGGCCTCCTAGACAGATGGTACTGAGAAGAACTCAAAACCAAGCAACTTTGACATGCGCATTGGATGACCATGTGACCCAAACTTCAAAGCAGTACGCCGAGCTTCAAAATTTTTCCTTAAAATCAATGCCCAGATGATAGAAGAGTTCTTAAATCACGAGTGTCTGTTGGACACGAGATCCAAGGAATATTTCAACAAAAATAAAAGAATTGCTGCACTAGAAAGAATGTGCTGGACCCTCAATATCCCAGGCACAGGTATGTGTTTGCGAATCTAGATTCTAGATCTAGATATTGAAATCTGGTATCAGTATATATTTAAAATCAGTTAAATCTAAATTTAGGTTGCAGTTTATTGGTCTCAATAGATTTGAACAGGAAGATTTTCCTCTTTGTTCTCACTGTATTGTAACTGTAAAAGAGTGTCATATTCAACTGATAAACAATTTCTCAGGCAAACTATAATCAACGTTATAATCTAAAAAAAATCGGAGTAATCAGATGATTTCAACTGCGATTGTCGGGTGATGTGCCAACCAAGGCAGAATATTTTTTAAACAAAAAGTGAGGTGGCTTTTAAAAGTTCCTTATCAGATCAGATTGATTATACAGATTTATAAAGTAGATTTACTGCTTTTATCAATTCATTTGCATAAACTTCTAAAGTACAAGCAGCAGTATTAGAATTAGTGCCTGGTAGAATCTACTACACCTTTAGAAGAACAAAACACAATTATTACAGCTAGAATATAAAAACAAGGATTCAGTGTTATCACTGTCAAGGAATAGTAAAAGATTTGATAAAGAAAAAGAATAGCAATATATTACCAAAAGAATTTAAGAGTTATCAAGGTGCTTTGTAAATGCAACATAGTTCTGTAAAATACAAATAACCCAACCTAGATTTAGAGTAGTTTTAAATTTGTTATTGTGTCTAATAGGAGTTAATTTTGTAAAAATGGAAGTAGCACTTTACCAATCATATCAGTGACAAAGGTAGAGGTATAATTGACTAATGGTGGTACACTTGCAGTTAATGTTGTAGTAGTAATGGTTAGTGGCAGTTGTAGTAGTAGTAGCAGCAGCAGTAGTAGTAGTAGCAGCAGTAGTACTTGTAGTACTAGATCTAGTAATAGCTGTAGTAGTTGTATTAATAGTACTACAGTAGTAGTTGTATTAATAGTACTACAGTAGTAGTAGTAGTAGTAGTAGTAGTAGTAGTAGTAGTAGTAGTAGTAGTAGTAGTAGTAGTAGTAGTAGTAGTAGTAGTAGTAGTAGTAGTAGTAGTAGTAGTAGTAGTAGTAGAAGTAGTACTAGTAGCAGCAGTAGTAGTAGTACTAGTATTTTAGTAATTTACACTTTACGAAGCATTAGTAATTGGATATATTTATGTTGCTAATGCGATTTTGGAAATTTCAGAAATAAATAGTAAGGACAATTTTTATGAGAGGATGTAAAATGACGTAAGTGATTTTACAAATAAATTCATTATTTCATGGATTATCTCTATGCTCAAGTCATAAAAAAGAATAGAAGCAAACACTTTAAGAAATCCATCAAATTTTATTTTTCCTCTGAACCCATTGCTGCTGCAAATGAAATAAGAAACCAGGCCAATAATACAAACTGATGTATACATTCCTAATCTGTTGTCAAAGTTCTTTAGGCAGTGAAATGATAGTTTTAACAAATACAAGTGATAGATTTTTTTGTGTGTATTGAACATGTATATGATGGGCAAACAGATCAGCCCTGGTTTACTTTTATTTATGTTTTAAATAGTCTGCAGAATCCAATATATTAATACAGAAACGAAATGCTAAGTTTAACAGGAAGAAAATTGAATAATTCATTCCATGTTGTTCATGATGTAGGTTTATAAAAGTTATAGCAAGAGTAATAAACACCCTTAGTGTCCTTAAAAAGACACATAGTTTAGTTGTTTGAGTTCGCAACATGAAAGTAAAAAACATGTCAACATCTTTCAAGATAGTCAACTGATTTAAATAGCTTTATATTGCAAGAAAAGATGAGCTTCATGTATAAATTTATTTCACCATATAATGTGTTCTGACACCACTCTTGCGCAAATTTTATATTCATGGAAGATTTAATATTTTGCAAAGCAGAAATGACTAGCGAGGAAATGGTTCATTATTCTAATATTTACAACTTCATTTACATTTTGATACATTGTATGAGTAATAATTGCAAAGGCGCATATATGAACAAGCATTTCCTTTATCATCTATTTTCAGATGAACATCTTCTCTGGCTAAAAATAAAAATCAAACATCGTTTACGCGACAGTTGAGACTCAAGAAGTTGTCAGATAGAAGTGGTGCTGCCCTTAATGATGTACACAAGCCAAAATGGCCATTTTTCGATAATTTACATTTCTTGCTGCCTCATTGTAATACAAGGCCAGGCAAAAACAACTTAGATGTGCCGTAGGTATATAAACTTCTTTATTACTAAGCTGCAGCTTTATTTTATTTATTTTTCCACATCAAAATTTAGGAATTTATTCCTTAACATGACTGAATTGAAATTGGTTGTATTGTAATGTATATAAACTGGTCTTAAATATGAATCAAACTATCATGTTTTTATGTTTTAAATGATGCATAGACATGAATTTGTTTTAATTTTTTACCAACATTTTTTTCTTATAGTCAATATAGGAAGACAGTTCTCAAGAAGTGGCCTTCTGTGATGATCATGATGACACCAATGAAGAATCATCTGCTGAATACGAATAAGGTATAACAGAGGAAATCATTAGACCTGAAGTGTTAGAAACATCATCAAACACCCTTCATGAGCCATCCTCTCGTGTTTCTCTTTCCTCTTCACCATCAGTTCTCCAAACATAAAAAAATCTAATTTTTATAAAGGCAAAAAAACAAAAAAATCCTCAGAAGATCTAACTGCGGCAGACCCATCTACGACATTATTGGCCGCACAGAAAATTCTGAGCGACATATCAAATTCACAACAGAAGGGCAGAGAAAGCACATATTAAATCTTCATTTCTGTTTTTCACTTCATATTAAGACATTAGCTCTAAACTCTTATTAGAGCTGGCTCACCAGACTCAAACCTTTTTTTTTTTCTTCTCCCAACTCTTGAGGCTTTTATGTGAGTGATATGTGGACCCAAGGATGCAAGATTTTGGAAAGGAGGACCTCGAGGTAGTAACAATAATTCTAATCCAGGTTAATTCGAGTCACTAGTGGGATTGACTGACAGTGAGTGACAAAAATAGCATTATATGGAAGAATGTATTTGTGAACTTCTCTTCCTATATTTTTAGTTAAATAACTTTGTACAGTGCTATTTCTATTTACTTACATGTATCTTTATGTAAGTCGCCATGTAGCGATGTATTTTCTGGCTTTATTTTTACTTCAAATTTCAAAGAGGGTTAGAACAAGACAGAGAAAGAGAGAGAGAGAGAGAGAGAGAGAGAGAGAGAGAGAGAGAGAGAGAGAGAGAGAGAGAGAGAGAGAGAGAGAGAGAGAGAGAGGAGAGGAAGGAGGGGAGGGGGGTTGAATGAAGCAAGTTTTTCTTGGTGTAAGGACGAGTTATAAATTTGCATATTAGAAGAAGCACAAGAATAATATGCAAGAGTGAACAAAATCTCAGCCTGGCGAAAATAATCAGGTCAATGGATCCTGAAAGACCCCTGGGCTTAGTTTTGGATTAACAAAAGATACAAACATTTGTTGCGTTGTCTTTTTCTATTTTTAGATTAAAAACAGATCCAACTTTCATGCATCAATACTTAGTCTCTCTCTCTTTCTCTCTCTCTCTCTCACTCTCTCTCTCTCTCCTCCCTATCCCCCACCCTCCCTCCCTTCTATGAGTAACTTGTTCATGTCTATTCTATTTGAAGAGAACAGGGAAAATATGTTGACTGGAGTAAAAACTTAATTAATGATTATGAGGAAAGAAATCTTATGGTCAATTGTGCTTTATTGTAATGCAATGTAAGCTGAAAGTCAAATAGATTAAAGTTCATTTAACAGGCAATGCTCTTATATGTATTATCTCTTTTAAGGAAAATGTCATAATCGTTTATATTATATACATAAGTACTATTGATGTTTATTTTCAAAAGACTGTATTATGTGTTTTTTGTAGGAAACAATATGTATTATAAAATTATTTTTTTATATATTTTTCATAATTTGATATCTCTGAATAAACTCAGATAACTGTCTTTTTATCTATCTTTGTTATTTTGATAATGTTCCTGTTCTTAATACCTCCCCCATTCAATACATTGAGAGTTTAAACCCAAAGGTTTTCGTATGTGTTTATGGTGTTCATCAAGTGATTTTTCAATTCATTGCAATTTGCACAAAGTTTAAGATTGGTCATTTTTATACAAAAAGAAATAATTATTGAACTCCATTTAAAGTATTAGAAACATAAACTCTATTACCAAATTGATAATGCGTGGATGTTATGTGTTGGGAACATAACATGGAATAGCCAACTGCCACATAGATGGTGAATCAATATTGAATAATTAAATAGGGGTGAGAAAAACCTCTATACTTCTATCTCTATTAACAAGCATAATAACAAAATATCATTACAATAGAATAGAATTGGAATTAAAAAAAATTATCAAAATGGTAGAATCGATTTCGATTTTTTCTTTCTCTATACTAATACAATACCAATGCTGTAGAATCGGAATGATTTCTATAAATCATCAAAATAATACCATATCAAAATATAATCGAATTTGAGACCGGAGTAAAAAGTTCCCTTATATATCCTTTTTATAACATTTTTTTTCGACTTTGTTCAGTAATAATCATAATATTCCTCTTGGCTATAAAAACTGTCCATAGCACTATTTATATAGATATTGTTCTATTTCACTCCCTTTAGTAAGACCCTCTGCTTCCACTGTTATAGCTAATCTTGATTTACCCAAGCAGGATATAGCTGGTAACACTCAGGGGCTGCATATATTGAATTTTATAATTACATGTTCTCTTAATATAACAAAAATGACACGATTTTTTGGAGGGGTTGAGTGAGTAGGCAATAAGCTTTTTAACTGGAGTTGGAGCAAATCTTTACGATTGGACTGATGACTCGAAAAAGATCAAGATATAGAGATAAAAGATATGGGACGGGCTAAAAGGATAATAGTTATTGTGGAATGTGAGGAAAGAGAAATAAACAGGTACATGGTCACTAACGCCAACCGGCACGTCACTCCATAATGGTTTCTTAAAAAAAAAAATAATTAGGTTTTAAGATAATTTCTCAAAAGAAAACTATACGAATAAAACATTCACTATTGCTTCTCGCTAGATAAATTTTAGAGACAGTAAAACTGTTAAATAAATGTTGTGGTTTGTTGCAATAAGAAATCCAAGACAACAGTGTTGCTGATGCAATTATACTAAACACTGGCCCTACAAATGTTCGAAAAGAGGGTGAGAGAAGGACAAAGTAATCTGTTTTAGTAATCTCTTTTATTAGCATAATTCCAACATGGCCGCCGGTTAATTCTATTTTCGTAATCTCTATAATAAGCATAATTTCATATTGCCGCCGGTAAAGGTCTATATCTTGGCAATCTTTCTATTAAGCATAATTCCAACATGGCCGCCGCTTAATTCTATTTTTGTAATCTCTATAATTAGCATAATTCCAAAACGGCCGCCGGTTAATTCTTTTCTAGTGATCTCTATAATTAGCATCATTTCAATATGGCCGCCGGTTAATTCTATTTTGACAATCTCTATTATAAGCATAATTCCAACATGGCCGCCGGTAAAATCTATTTTGGCAATCTCTATAATTAGCATAACTCCAACATGGCCGCCTGTTAATTCTATTTTGGTAAACTCTATAATTAGCATAATTTCAATATTGCCGCCGGTTAAATCTATTTTGGCAATCTTTATATTTAGCATAATTCCAATATAGCCGGTTAATCCTATTTGGTAATCTCTATAATTAGCATCATTCCAATATGGACGCCGGTAAATTCTGTTTTGGCAATCTCTAAAATTAGCATAATTTCAACATGGCTGCCTGTTAATTCTATTTTGGCAATCTCTATCATTAGCATCATTCCAATATGGTCGCCGATTAATTCTATTTTTGTAATCTGTATAATAAGCATAATTCCAACATGGCCGCCGGTTAATTCTATTTTTGTTATCTCTATAATTAGCATAATTCCAATATGGCCGCTGGTTAATTCTATTTTTGTAATCTCTATAATTAGCATATTTCCAATATGGCCGCCAGTTAATTCTATTTTGGCAATCTCTATCATTAGCATCATTCCAATATGGACGCCGATGAAGTCTATTTTGGCAATCTCTATAATTAGCATCATTCTAACATGAGCGCCGGTTAATTCTTTTTTTGCAATATCTATAATTAGCAAAATTTCAACAAGGCCGCCGGTTAATTCTATTTTCGTAATCTCTATAATTAACATATTTCCAATATGGCCGCCGGTTAATCCTATTTTGGCAATCGCTATAAATAACATCATTCCAATATGGCCGCAAGTTAGTTCTATTTTGGCAATCCCTAAATTTAAATTAATTTCAATATGGCCGCCAGTTAATTCTATTTTGGCAATCTCTATCATTAGCATCATTCCAATATGGACGCCGATGAATTCTATTTTGGCAATCTCTATAATTAGCATCATTCTAACATGAGCGCCGGTTAATTCTATTTTGGCAATCTGTATATTTAGCATAATTCCAACATGGCTGCCGGTTAATTCTATTTTTGTAATCCCTGTAATTAGCATATTTCCAATACGGCCGCCGGTTAATTCTATTTTGGCAATCTCTATGAATAGTATAATTACAACATGGCTGCCGGTTATTTCTATTTTGGTAACCTCTATAATTAGCATCATTCTAATATGGCCGCCGTTTAATTCTTTTTTTTTGTGATCTTATTATTAGCATATTTACAATTTGGCCGCCGGTTAATTCTATTTTTGTAATCTTATTATTAGCATAATTGGAACATGACTATAAATAGTATAATTCCAATATGGCCGCGGTAAATTCTGATTTGGCAATCTCTATAATTAGCATAATTCCAATATGGCCGCCGGTGATTTCTTTTTTGGAAATCTCTAGAAATAGCATCATTCTATTATGGCCACCGGTTAATTCTATTTTTGGCAATCTCTGAAAATAGCATAATTCCAATATAGCCAATATATTGGAATTATGCTAAATATACAGATTGCCAAAATAGATTTAATCGGCGGCCATATTGAAATTAATCCAAAAATAAGGATTGCCAAAATAAAATTAACCGGCGGCCATATTGGAATGATGCTATTTATAGAGATTGCCAAAATAGGATTAACCGGCGGCCATATTGGAATTATGCTAAATATACAGATTGCCAAAATAGAATTAACCGGCGGCCATGTTGAAGGTATGCTAATTTTAGAGATTGCCAAAAAAAGAATTAAACGGCGGCCATATTGGAATTATGCAAATGAAAGAGATTGCCAAAATAGAATTAACCGGCGGCCTTATTGGAATTATGCTAATTATAGAGATTACAAAAATAGAATTAACCGGCGGCCATCTTGAAATTATGCTAATTATGCAGATTATAAAAATAGAATTAATATTGAAATTATGTGAATTATAGAGATTGCCACAATAGAATTAACTGGCGACCATATTGGAATTATGCTTATCATAGAGATTGCCAAAGTAGAAGTAACCGGCTGACATATTGAAATTATACTAATTTTAGAGATTGCCAAAACAGAATTAACCGGCGGCCGTATTGAAATTATGCTATTTATAGATATTGCCAAAATAGAATTAACGGACGGCCATCTTGGAAATATGCTTTTCATAGAGATTACAAAAACAGAATTAACCGTCGGGCATGTTGGAACTATGCCAATTTTAGAGATTACAAAAATAGATTTAACCGGCGGCTATATTGAAATTATTCTCAATTTAGGGATTGCCAAAATAGGATTAACCGGCGGCCATATTGGAATTATGCGAAATATAGAGATTGCCAAAATAGAATTAACCGGTGGTCATGTGTGAGTTATGCTAATTATAGAGATTATAAAAGTAGAATTAACCGGCAGCCATATGGGAGTTATGCTAATTTTACAGATAACAAAAATAGAATTAACCGGCGGCCATGTTGGAATTATGCTTATTATACAGATTACAAAAATAGAATTAATCAGCGATTATATTGTAATGATGCTAATTTCAGAGATTGCCAAAATAGAATTAACTGGCGGCCATATTGGAATTATGCTATTTATAGAGATTGCCAAAATAGAATTAACCGGCGGCCAAGTTGGAATGATGCTTATTATACAGATTGCCAAAATAGAATTAACTGGAGACCATATTGGAATGATGCTAATTGTAGAGATTGCCAAAATAGCATCATTCCATTATGGCCGCCACTTAATGCCACTTTGGTAATATCTATAAATAGCATATTTGCAATATGGCCGCCGGTAAATTTTATTTTCTTTCATCTCTATAAATAACATAATTTCAAAATGGGCTCCGGGAAATACTTAGACTTCGATATGTATAAATAGCATAATTCTAATATGGCCGCCGGAAATACTATTTTTCCATCTCCTTAAATAGACAATATGGCCGAGGGGATTTATATTCTAGTGCTTCGATCTCTATAAGTTCTAGTGCTTCGATCTCTATATATAGTCTTATTTAAATATGGCCGCCAGGGATTTCTAATTTTTTTTCTATATATAGCATAATTTCATTCAGGCCGCCGGGGAATTCTTATTTTTTATCTCTACAACTAGCATTATTTCAATATGGCCGCCGGGTAATCAAATTCTAGTGTTTCTATCTCTATAAATAGCATTACTTCAATATGGCCGCCGGTTAATTTTTTTTCTTCCATGAATATAAATAGCATAAGTTCAATATGCACGCCGGTTTCCGGAGAATTTTAAATTTTTGACCTGTATATCTATAAATAGCATAATTTCAGTATGATCGCTTTGGAATTGAATTTTAATTTTTCTATCTCTATAAATAGCATAATTCATTATAGCTACCGGGGAATCGATTCTAAGTTTTTATCTCTGAAAATAGCATATGGCCGCTGTGGAATCGAACTTTGTGTTTCGAACTCTATAAATAGCTTCATTTCAAATATGGTCACGTGGAATCGAACTGTAGTGTTTCTATCTCTACAAATCGCATAATTTCAAAATGGCTGCTGAAGGATTTTAATTTGTGGATTTCTAGAAATAGCATAATTTAATTATGGCCGCCGGAGAATTCTATTTTTTTTTAATCTCTATAAATAGCATAATTTCAAGGATGCGGCCGTTGAATCGAATTCTACTGTTTCGAACTCCATAAATAGCCTATAATCAATATCGTTACTGTGGAATCGAATTATAGTGTTTGTATCTCTATAAATAGCCTAATTTCAATGTGTCCGCCGGGGAATTTAAAGGGATAGGGCCGTAGATTCAAGGATGACAAGATCAAGCAGGATGCACTGGCCGTTTCTATTAAAAAAGAACGTAGAATCTGAGGTCTAGGGAACAGAGAGCTAAATAAACAAATTTAAAGGAAAATAACCGAAAAAACTGACCAGAAATTAAGATAAAACAATGAACTCCACTCATAAATGATCTTAGTTATTTTTATCGTTAACCAGGGGACGTTTGGGAAAAAAAGCGTTTCACAATTACTCCTAAA
>JAWDGP010006224.1:5000-15000 GCA_033675545.1 Elysia crispata | reverse complement strand
TCTATCCGTCTCTCTCTACCCATATCAAACATTTTCGATTATCTACCATTCTTCTTTCCTTCCTGATTTGTTTTCTTCCCATCTTCATTTATCTATTTTTGTCTTTATTCACTACACCTCTTTGTTCATTCACCATTTTTTAACCCATTCTGATCCATATTCAAATTCTGTCCCCTACCTTTTGCTGGCCGAGCGACATGAGCTCTCTCTTTTTTCCAAATATTTGCCCTTAGTACGCTCTCTCTCTCTCTCTCTCTCTCTCTCTCTCTCTCTCTCTCTCTCTCTCTCTCTCTCTCTCTCTCTCTCTCTCATGATTTATCAATTTGACTGTATACAGTTCACTCTTTCAGTTTTCCCGAGCGACCTTATTTCTTTCTTTTTTTTTTTTTTTACTTTATTTCCCTTAATACGCTCGCTCTCTCTGCCTGTTTTTGTGTCTGTCTGTCTGTCTGTCTGTCTGTCTGTCTGTCTGTCTGTCTCTCTCTCTCTCTCTCTCTCTCTCATGATCTATCAATTTGACTGTATACAGTTCACTCTTTCAGTTTTTCCGAGCGACCTTATTTCTTTTTTTTTTTTTCACTTTTTTTTTCCTTAATACGCTCGCTCTCTCTGCCTGTTTCTCTCTCTCTCTCTCTCTCTCTCTCTCTCTCTCTCTCTCTCTCTCTCTCTCTCTCTCTCTCTCTCTCTCTCTCTCTCTCTCTCTCTCTCTCTCTCTCTCTCTCTCCTTATTTTTCCCTTTCGCTCTGTTTCTCTCTCTCCTTTTCTCTCGCTCTCTTTCCTGTGTGCCTATGATTTTTGTAAACCTCGTGTTTCCATCAAAATCAGTATATTAGTCCGTTTTTTTGTTCTAACTGTGTGTGGCTTTTTCTTTTATTTCTTTCTGATCAGCGTTTTATGAATTCATTGCTCGTCTTATATTTTCTTACGCGTCGGCCGACATGATTGTGTTTCAATATCTACGATTCTGTCTCTGCTTTTCTTTTCTTAGTTATATTTTGGGTCCTTTGGAGGAGGATAAAAAAAGGGGAGGGGGGCTAAACCTGGAGTAGATTATACGCATCACTTTGCACGAACAGTTTAATGTCTTCGAATAAGATCATGATTGAGATAATGTTTTTTTTTTAATTTGTCGGATAGTTTTTCTACTTGAATAAAAAGATCTATGTGTATTCTATACTTTTATATGGATGCGAAACTTGGACAATAACTGCAGAAACCAAGAAAAATTTAGAGGCAGCGGAAATGTGGTTCTACAGGAGAATGTTAAGAATATCATGGAAAGAAAAGAGGACAAACGAATCGATATTAGAAGAAACGAACCAAGAGAGATCCCTCATAAAAACAATAAGGAAAAGGCAACTGAAATTTTTAGGCCACATATGTCGCCATAAGGGACTGGAATTTTTATCTCTTACAGGCAAGATAGAAGGTACAAGAAGCAGAGGTAGACAAAGGATTACATTTCTTGATAGCTTGAGCTCTTTTGTGATAGGAAACAACAAAGACAACATAGCCTTACTGCGGATGACGGAAGATAGGGACAGGTGGAGAATCATGATCGCCGATGTCTGTTCCAGACAGGGCATTTGAGAGAGAGATGTGTATTCAACAACTTTATCATTAAAAACTTAATACATCTTATGACACAGGCATACGAAAAAGAATCATTTTTTACTTTTTTTTTTAATAATTTTTATACATGAGTTGTCGATAATTTTCTACACGGATTGTAAAGAGTTGATGCGCTTCATAAATGACTTACTTGTGTGCTTTTTCTTACCTCTCTTCCAGTTTTCCTCTTTCAGACTTTGTCTCCTTCATCAGTTTCTCTCCCTGATACCTCGTCGTCTTACCTCTCTGTCTGTCTGTCTGCATGTCTGTCTGTCTTTGTCTGTCTGACTGTTTGTCTGTCTGTCTTTGTCTATATGTCTGTCTGTCTGTCTCTTTCTCTCTGTCTCTCTCTATCAATCTATTTCTCTCACTTCCGATATATTTTTTCTTTTTCCTGTCTCTGTCTTTTTCGGTCTATAATTCAGTATTTCTATCTTACCCAGAGGGACTATTTCTTTCTGTCCTTTTTGGTTCGACCTCTTCCGATCCCTTCTTCTTTCTCTCTTTCTCTCTCTCTCTCTCTCTCTCTCTCTCTCTCTCTCTCTCTCTCTCTCTCTGTCTCTCTCTCTCTCTCTCTCTCTCTCTCTCTCTCTCTCTCTCTCTCTCTCTCTCTCTCTCTCTGTCTCTCTCTCTCTCTCTCTCTCTCTCTCTCTCTCTCTCTCTCTCTCTCTCTCTCTCTCTCTCTCTCTCTCTCTCTCTCTCTCTCTCTCTCTCTCTCTCTCTCTTTCTCTCTCTCTCTTTTGTGTGCCTCTGGTTTAATTTTTGAATAAATATTTGTAAAAACTTTGTTGTCTCATCTTAATCAGTATAATTCTTATTAATCAGTATTCCTCAGTAACTATGTGTCGTCTTTTCCTCTCTCTTATTTTGATATGTCTTCCTCTTTCGTCCTCACTCCGTCTGTTTGTCTATCTGTCTGTCTGTCAGTCTCTCTATATCTCTCCCTCTCTGTCTCTTTCTCTTTCTCTCTCTCACACTCTTTACCTTTGATGTATGAACTTTGATATTATTTATTTATTTATTCCTCTGTCTATGTTTGTATCAAACCCTCCCTTTCTCTATTCCTTTGTGACCCTAATACTTTTTCTATTTTTTTTCTCTTAAGAGCGTTCTCTCTCTCTCTCTCTCTCTCTCTCTCTCTCTCTCTCTCTCTCTCTCTCTCTCTCTCTCTCTCTCTCTCTCTCTCTCTCTCTCTCTCTCTCTCTCTCTCTCTCTCTCTCTCTCTCTCTCTCTCTCTCTCTCTCTCTCTCTCTCTTTCTCTCTCACTTCTATCTTCCATTTTGTCCGCATCTAAATCAGTAAATTAATTTGTTTTCCTTTGTAGCTGCTTGTCGCTATTTCCTTTATTTCTTCCTCCTTGTTCCTCTTTCGTTCTCTGTCTCTGTCTCTGTCTCTGTCTCTCTCTCTCTCTCTCTCTCTCTCTCTCTCTCTCTCTCTCTCTCTCTCTCTCTCTCTCTCTCTTTCTCTCTTTGTTCTATAAAACTTGATATATTTTGTTAAAGCCTCTGTCCATGTTTATATATAGTTCACTGTATCGCTATATCTGTGTTTCACTATTTCTTTCTATTTACGTTTTTTTTTTCTTTACACGGTGTCTCTCTCTCTCTCTCTCTTGCTGTGAATATTTCTTTCTCTCTCTCTCTATTTCTCTCTCTCCCTATCTTTTTCTTCCTCTCTCTTCTCTGTGCCTCTTCTCTCTTTTCTGAATATTTTTTTTGTAAACCATGTGTCGGCATCTAAATCAGTATATCAATCCGTCTTCTTTTCTAACTATATTCATTGCTCGTCTTTTATTTTCTAATGCGTCGGCCGACATGACTGTGTTTCAATCTCTATGATTTTATCTCTGCTTTTTCTCTTTGCTATATGGTAGATACTCTGGAAAAAAAATAAAGGTCCATTATACGCGTATCAATGAACTCAACATTTTAATACTTTTATACCTCTATTTAACGCCACCATCCTAATGGTAAAACTTGGAGTACATTATAGAAATTACTTTGACCGATCAGTTTAATATCTTTGAAAAAAATTATGTTTGAGATCATTATTTTTATGCTTCTGTCTATGTCTGTATATAGCTCACTCTTTTTCCGTACCTGAGTGTCTTTCTTTTTATGGGTTAATTCCCTTCCACGCTGTCTCTATCTCTCTCACTCGCTGTGTAATTTCTTTTCTCCCTCTCTACCTCTCTCTCTCTCTCTCTCTCTCTCTCTCTCTCTCTCTCTCTCTCTCTCTCTCTCTCTCTCTCTCTCTCTCTCTCTCTCTCTCTCTCTCTCTCTCTCTCTCTGTCTCACTTTTTTGTGCCTCTAGTTCAATTTTTGAATTTTTTTTTTTTATTACTTAGTTGTCCCATCTTAATCAGTATAATTTCTTCTTCTTCTTCTTCTTCTTCTTCTTCTTCTTCTTCTTCTTCTTCTTCTTCTTCTTCTTCTTCTTCTTCTTCTTCTTCTTCTTCTTCTTCTTCTTCTTCTTCTTCTTCTTCTTCTTCTTCTTCTTCTTCTTCTTCTTCTTCTTCTTCTTCTTCTTCTTCTTCTTCTTCTTCTTCTTCTTCTTCTTCTTCTTCTTCTTCTTCTTCTTCTTCTTCTTCTTCTTCTTCTTCTTCTTCTTCTTCTTCTTCTTCTTCTTCTTCTTCTTCTTCTTCTTCTTCTTCTTCTTCTTCTTCTTCTTCTTCTTCTTCTTCTTCTTCTTCTTCTTCTTCTTCTTCTTCTTCTTCTTCTTCTTCTTCTTCTTCTTCTTCTTCTTCTTCTTCTTCTTCTTCTTCTTCTTCTTCTTCTTCTTCTTCTTCTTCTTCTTCTTCTTCTTCTTCTTCTTCTTCTTCTTCTTCTTCTTCTTCTTCTTCTTCTTCTTCTTCTTCTTCTTCTTCTTCTTCTTCTTCTTCTTCTTCTTCCTTTCTTTGTTCTTTCTCTCTTCGTCTCGATCTCTGTCTCTGTCTCTCCCTTTCTCTCTCTCTCTCTCTCTCTCTCTCTCTCTCTCATTCAGACTGTATTATGAAAGTTATTTTATATATATATATTATATTTAATATATCTTTCCTTTTGTTACATCTTTATTCTACCTCTCATTCTTTAATGAACACGGGTCAACGTACACTCTCTGTCCATGCCTATGACTGGTCTTCCATTTTTTAAACCATGTTCACTGCTGATGTTTCTGTATTCTGTGGCTTTTTAACCTCTACCAAAATAAGTCGTTTTTATCTTTCTTGTCTTTGAAATACTATTTACCAGCTATCCTTTACCGTTACAACTTTATTGTCTTCAGTTTCTTTGCTTTACGTTTTTGCTCTAATTGGAAACCACATTTTCTCGCGAAACCTTACATGGAACATAATTTTTTTTTATAATTATCTGTTATATCGTTATAAACTATACTATGTTGGATGTCCTTCGAACATCGGCTTTTTATTAGTATTTTCATCGCTTGTCTTTCAATTTTTTGATGTGTCGGAGAGAGATGAAGACAAATAAACTTCCATGTAAACATCTTGTAAAAATTTTAAAAAATTGTTTCGAAAATGAAAGAACAAAGTCAAACAAAACAGAGATAGATTGAAAATAAGGAGGAAGGGAGAGAAGAAATCAAAGAGGAAGTACCAGAAATAGTTACAGAGTAAGACTGATTAATAGGCTGGTTTAAAAAGGGTCAAACAGATAAAAAAAAGTATTAAAATATGAGAGGAGACGAGGGAAAAAGAGACAGTGAACGAGCGAGAGAGAGGGAGAGAGAGTGTGAAAGTGTGTGTGAGAGAGAGAGCGACATGGAGAAACTGCAAAAAGCGAGAGAGTGAGAGAGGAAGAGAGAAGAGAAGAGAGAGAGAGAGAGAGAGAGAGAGAGAGAGAGAGAGAGAGAGAGAGAGAGAGAGAGAGAGAGAGAGAGATTGAGAGAACGCAAAGGGGAAATAAGCCGAAAAAAAAGAAAAAAAAATGATAAAGAAAATTGTGTTCATTTTCATAACAAAGTTGTTGAATGCACAAAGAACTTTGAATTCAAGCAGAAAAGATATCAAACAATTTTTCTTACTGTGTTTCGCTATTTCTGTCTGGGCTTCATCATTCTTCATCGTCCTCTCTCTCTCTCTCTCTCTCTCTCTCTCTCTCTCTCTCTCTCTCTCTCTCTCTCTCTCTCTCTCTCTCTCTCTCTCTCTCTCTCTCTCTCTCTCTCTCTCTCTCTCTCTCTCTCTCTCTCTCTCTCTCTCTCTCTCTCTCTCTCTCTCTCTCTCTCTCTCTCTCTATATATATATATATATATATATATATATATATATATATGTCTCTCTTGATGATTCTCACTTCTTATTAAATATTTCTAAATATTCTTTCCCCTTTATTTTCAACCTTTCTTTTTTGTTTTTCTTTATAACCAGTTCTTTCTGCTGATGTTTCTGTATTTCTGTGCTCTTCCACCTACTGCCAAAATTTGGCTACTTCATTTTTCTGGTCTTTGAATCAATGTTAGCAGCAATACTTCATCGTTAAAACCTTATTGTCATCAGTCTCCTTGCATCACGTTACCGTTCTATTTTGAAGACACTTTTTCTCTCGATACTTTTCTTTTGGCCTGTCTGTTACATGTTTTCAATTTATATTATTTTAGATGCGTTTCGAACATCGGCTGTTTTTTTCACTTTTATATTCGGATCAAGAACTCATCCTTCATCATCAGCACCAGGAATTGTTGTACTATTGGAGCTGGAGCCTGTAGAGAGACTCATCCTTGTGCTGGTTGAGTTACATGAATGCAAGTTTTCTGGTTTCTCCTTCAGCTTCTGGTTTGGTGCTTTCACTCGATCCTCCATCTGAAAAAAGATTAACAAATGGACTGTTCTTATGAGAAAATATTACAAAGGAAAAATTGAACTAGAGTTCTTTGCCTGCTTTTTTTCCACAATATCCTTCTGTAGAAAATCGAATGCTTTGAGTTTTGCAACAAAAAGGATCAAAAAGAGAAGTACTACTGCATTATTTTATCAGTTCTTGGACCTCTAGCAGATAAAAATCTCAAAGCAAAATTCTATTTCATATCCGGTTAACCCCGAAAAGGATTAAGACAGGATTGTTTGTATGATATTTGACCTAATCTCTGCATAGAAACCTAAACCCTTACAAAGGCTGTCAACTGAATGCTTGCATAACTCTATGATGTAAAAAAGTGAAACACAGAATATCTTAGTCTTGTCAAATATGTTCCTTATTTTCCTGGAATCTTACTTGCGGATGCACAAGAGAAAAAAAAAGGTTTTACAATAACTTATGCCTTACACTGACCTCAGCTATATGCTTTTTTAGCTGTTCATTGACAGTCAAAATGTTCGGATGTCTCACTTTTCCTTCTGACTGACAAGTCAGACTCTTTACCCTGTGGCCATCCCTCTGTATATAATGCAGGATTTCTTTGATCTAGACAGAATAAAGGAATGGTTTTGTGCAAATATTACAAGATTTCTTATGGCTTCATAGTATTTGGACCATAAGATTTGCTATCCATGCTGGTTTTTAATAACGTTTTTACTTGTTTTGTTTAGCCAGTACAAAACGGAAATTTAACTTTTGTTTTGCTGTTGAAATTTACAGACAGAAATTTGAATAATTTTTTTTCCTATTGAAGTATGTAGTATCCCTTTCAAACTTATGTATATTTTAAAGAAATCTTCCTCAAAGCATTCATTCCAAACAGGAATAAGTCTCCCTGTGCGTGCATTAACAGTTTTTATGTGTTACGCGTTCGTCCTTTAAGTCCTATACAGGCAGACTATGTATACATAACATCATCAACTGTTCTATTTGTCCATCAGTTTAAATTCAAAACTAGCAATGCCTACTGTCTGTGCCAGTTGCAGTAGTTTAACAGCAGACTTAGTAGACCCTCCAGGGTTCTGGACAAACTTCTGGAGTACATATAATGCTGTGAGTATGAAGGTTATGGTGGTATATCGAATAGTTTTCAAGATACTTGTCAACACACCTCATCCAGTTCAGTATTGTTGGGTTCGAGTTCAAGTGTAAATAGCCCGCACACATCATCTTCATAACTGACGTGATAGAATAAAATATTATATACTGATGTCTGTGTCTGAAAAAAGATCGCAAAAATCACACATATCGATGGTAAATTGTCAATAATAATAAAAATAATAATAATAATTATAATGATACTACTACTACTACTACTACTACTACTACTACTACTACTACTACTACTACTACTACTACTACTACTACTACTACTACTACTACTACTACTACTACTACTACTACTACTACTACTACTACTACTACTATTACTACTACTACTACTACTACTACTACTACTACTACTACTACTACTACTACTACTACTACTACTACTACTACTACTACTACTACTACTACTACTACTACTACTACTACTACTACTACTACTACTACTACTACTACTACTACTACTACTACTACTACTACTACTACTACTACTACTACTACTACTACTACTACTACTACTACTACTACTACTACTACTACTACGGCTACTGCTAATGCTGCTGCTGCTACTGCTGCTGATACTACTACTACTACTAGTAATAGGATAAATAATAATAATAGTAATAATAATAATAATAATAATAATAATAATAATAATAATAATAATAATAATAATAATAATAATAATAATAATAATAATAATAATAATAATAATAATAATAATAATAATAATAATAATAATAATAATAATAATAATAATAATAATAATAATAATAATAAAAATATTAATAACAATAATTATAATAATAATAGTAATAATAATAGTAATAATGATATCAATAATTATATTAATAGAGTTTTGGTAAAGTCCTTATGAGTCCAGGCCAGGCCACCGAATCAAACAAACCTCGGGTTAAAAAAGTGTGCTTAGAGGGATTTACCTTTTTTTAAACTTTTAAGAAGAGTTTAAAAACAGAGCAATCACTCAACACCAGTGAAATTTGTTTCTAGCATGAAAGAAATACTGAGTACAAGTCAAGCTGTCTTCCACCCTCGCCAGGATATGGACAAGTGTGAAAAGTCGTGTTATTTATCATTTCCAACGAAATGTCTATTTTTTGAAAAATTTGTTTGCTCCCTGTTTCAACTTTACGTTGTCATTTTCAGATTATCTTCCCAACCATAAGATCTTTTATCAAGCCGAAAAAGACAAGTACTTTAGTCTCAAAAGAAACTGAAAATTAACATTCTGTATTTGGCATATTGCCAAGCCCGTTTGTTCTCTTTTCTTCAATGATTAACAAAGGAATAAAAGAAAGAAAACTAATACAGTTCGAGAAAAGATATGTGTGAAAAGACGACCCTTACACGTAAGAATAGCTAAACCAGATGTGGGACCATCAGAATTACGCCCACCTCACCCCCCCCCCCCCGCCCCCAGCCCTCCATTCTGCTGATGTTTCCCAAATTTTCGAAAAGTAGTCGTTTTCATCTTTCTTGTCATTGACTTAATATTCACTAGCGTTCCTTTAACGTTAGAACCTAATTGTCACCATTTTCTTGCTTTACACTACAGCCCTAATTGGAAGCCTGTTTTCCTCGCGAATCCTTAAATGGAACCCATCTGTTGTATGTTTATAAAATGCACTATGTTGGATGTCTTTCGAAAATCGGCTTTTTATTAGCATTTTCATCAGCCGTCTTTTATTTTCTTATGCGTCGGCAATCAATGTGTTTGATCTCCATGATTGTGTGTCTAATTTTTCTTTTTTATAACATGTGGATTCTTCTGCAAAAAATTAAGGTCCATTACAGGCGAATCAATGAACCTAATAAATGAATATTTTTTATACCTTTTCCCATTACCACCCCAGTGACTACAACTGGCGCACATACTGACTGATTACTTTGCTCGAACAGTTTTTTGGCTTTTGTATATTAACATGATTTGTTTTCATTGTTTCGCTGTATATCTCGTTCCTAGTCTTTAACTCTCTCTCTCTCTCTCTCTCTCTCTCTCTCTCTCTCTCTCTCTCTCTCTCTCTCTCTCTCTCTCTTCTACTTGTCTCTTCCCTCACTTAAGATGACCATTTATTTTTCTTTTCATTGCGTGACCTCATCCACTTAAAATAAATATTTCATTTTCTTTCGTGTGTCTCTGTCAATAGATTACTTTTCTCTCTAACTTCTTTTGTCCTTTTTAAGTTTTTTCCACATTCTCTCTCGCTATCCCTTTCTTCTTTGCCTCTCTTCTCAGA
Organism: Elysia crispata; assembly: GCA_033675545.1. NCBI lineage: Eukaryota > Metazoa > Mollusca > Gastropoda > Plakobranchidae > Elysia > Elysia crispata. Next base: position 5,171 of record JAWDGP010006224.1, on the reverse strand, counting down.
CTTTTGATAAATTAACTTTACCTTTTTGTCTCTATCAGTTTATTACTAAATATTTTTTCTTATGTGTCGCTATTTACTTACAGTCTCATCGAGGCAGAATCTATCACGATTTCAGTGCTGAAAAGCAGATATGACGTTCCAGTCACCAGTTAAATGTTAAATTTCTATCAA
>JAWDGP010006221.1:192500-201279 GCA_033675545.1 Elysia crispata | reverse complement strand
GCGTTCACTGAAAATAAAAGCAGGCATTTTTCAATCTAACGATGATGTTTGAGATTGAAGGAATGAATTGCAGTAATCATAAAACATATCATCATCTGTTGTAAAATAAATGTTGATGATAAATAAAAGCTATTTAAAACCTGTAATGAAGGTGCTTTATAAACCAAACGCAAAACCACCATTCCACCAAAAAAAGTTGTTAAAAAATTTAATAAAATACAATGTAATTACAATAATACAATGTAAACATATGTAGTAGTAGTAGTAATAATAATAATAATAATAATAATAATAATAATAATAATAATAATAATAATAATAATAATAATAATAATGATAATAATGATAATAATTAAAAAAAAAAAAAACCTTCGCAAGATGTGACTGTGAACAATGATCTAGAGGCAAGACATGTGTACTTAAATTGTCTTGTACTTTCTTTTAAAGCAAATTGCATCCTATGACAAAATTATATATTAAAGTCTCATAAATATCATTTACTGATATATGATCGAAAATTGCTTTTGTTTTTAGTTACTGTCCAGACCATCCTTGATCTACAGACTACAGTACAAGATAACAAGTACAACTGTCAATTTCAGATTCTCGTAGATCTAAGCATTATGTACTACAATCTTGACTAAAACATTAGTGTTAGTACTTCTGCCTTGTGAGAAAATAAGATTTACTGTGTCTGTTTTAATATTGAATCAAATTAGATCTATAGATATTTGATTCATATCAAAACGTAAACACTTAACAAACGCAAAACAGCTGTCTACAAATTTTACAAAAATGCAGAAGTTAGACCTATTTTTAGAACCATTGCACAGGAGAGCCGATAGAAAATAATATTCTCGTGACGTCATAAGGTCAGCGAAGGTAAAGTAGTGGTCACTCTTGAATGAGAGTGTGGCTGTTCCGTTTACCGACAAACAGTCGATAAGAAAAAGTAGTTCTTATTACACATATATTAGCCAATATAATTAAATCAATTTATGTAAAGAAATAAAGTAGTATTAACTCACATAAAATGTCCTCCACATTGAGTGTTTGGGGATGCAAAGTGCGTTCTGCGATGGGTTCTCCCCTGAGTTCTGAGTCTGTTGACTAGACTGACCCGCCGTCATTTCGGGTCTCGGCAATGGCTAAAATGGGTCTAAGTGTCTGCGTTTGAACTCTTTTCGCTGCATCCACAGGTTACACAATCAAAAGATGTTTGTGAATTCTTTTAGAAAAATGGATGGCCTTCCTTTTGGTACTACACAAGCCGGGAAATGTTCCTTGAAACCATTAAAAATTCTAAATTTTCGTCTTCTTCTCGAAGTTTCTTATCCTTCTTCACGGCGTGCCTCGTTGTGTGTGGTATCAAAAGAAAGCAGAATTAGTGAATTACTGCCCTTTAATGTGTTTCAAACCGTATAAAAATATCTTTCTTGTGGTAAGAGGGCCTAAGAGCGATAGTCATTTGAAGAGAGCTAGGTCGGATCGGCCGAGCTCGGCGCTGCCGCGAATCGGACAATAATTTACAAAACACTGACACCTTTCACACGCTCTTTAATAGACCTATCGGATATTTTTTCATGCCAAAGTTATATAAAAGAAAAGACGATAAATAACACAACATTTTGATATGGTTTTTATTGAAAAAATATTATTAATGACGATAACAACACTTTAAAAAAAGGGTAGATCTACGTTTTTCATGCCCGGCCGACCATTTTCCAGTCGGCTAACAGCTCAGTTTGGAATACCTAGTAGTAGTAACAATAATAACAATAATAATAATAATAATAATAATAATAATAATAATAATAATAATAATAATAATAATAATAATAATAATAATAATAATGATAATAATAATGATGATGATGATGATGATGGTGATTATGATGTTGATGGTGATGACAACAACACAACGATTAGAATGAAGACAAAATACTAAAAATTAAAGTAATCTTAATCAGAAAATATCGAAAGGCTTAGTTATATTCTTAAAAAAGATGTACTCCATTATTATGTAAGATACCATTCAATTTTATACAATAGATGTACACGAAATGTATATCTCAGCACAGAGGTGAAATGTACTTGCGAAATAATGCTCTAAAGAGCAATGATTTAAGACAGGCAGAGAGAGTCCAGAAAAGAAAGAAATTAATGACTTGCTACCACCTCTCGAAATAGAAATATTTTAAGCGTAACCTTGGCACCGAATTAAAAACAAAATATTCAAGTGTCTCAAAATTCAATAAAGCGATCGTTAAATTATGATTGAAGATAAAGCAGCAAGTTCACTATACGATTTTTGAAACTTGTTACAGGTATATTATATGGCTCATAAATTGCAAGTTAAAAAACTTTTGAACTTTGGAAAAAGTTAGGTATTTTGATTTTCTAAGATTGCTTATTCATTTTACTCAATTCTACTTCAATTGCCAAGAAAATTATCATATTGATAGCTGCAAAGTAAACGAGAGTAGGGTAGAAACTAGAGAGAGGGGGAGGGGAGAGAGAGATACAGAGACAGAGAGAGAAAAAGAGAGAGAGAGAGAGAAAAAGAGTGAGTTAGAACCGCAGAGAGGGAGAGACGATTGAGCAATAGTTTGAGTTGTTCGATCACACAGGCGCAGCTGTGGTATTGTACATCCACCCCGACTGGAGTAGGCGGTGTACAATGCTGAGTTTCTAGATATTCAGCACTGAAGGATTTACAGTTCGTGATCACATGAATGCTGCAATGTGTTTATTTGAACTGTCGTAGGCCAACGCCAGTATAAACCATATCTTGGCCAATGATGTCCAAGGGAATCAGTTTTGTTATGTATATTGTACGATTAATTCTTTACAAGATTGTATATGCATATTCACTGTTTAAGATCTTAGTGTTAGGCTTTGAATGATAGACCCTTATTTAAGAAATCAACACCATATCATCTGAAGCATTTTTTTGTAATAGCAAACTTGACAGATGATTCTTTTACGCGATACTGGAGTTGTAAACTACGGAATCCATCCTAACACCTAAATTATAGGAGTTCACCGAAAGTGCATCTTATATGAGTTCACTAAAAGTACTTTATTGCATGTTTGCCAGCAGCATCATTCTTAACATGGGGATTTTTTCTACTACCGCACTGATGCCTCCAACCTTTTCTATTGATAGTTTACGATTGATTTTCTTGGTCTTCGTTTTTCCCAATGCGCTCTCTTTTCCCCGAGAGTCTCTGAATATCCTTGTGCCACCAATGCACAAATCGTGCTTTTCGAAGACGTTTACAGACAGAATACAAGTAGTCTTTGAGTTTCAGGTTGTTGCTGGAGGTAACCGAGACATCGACATTAAAGTTATCTCCCCAAACGGGCTCGTCCTGTACAAGGCCTTGCGAACTTCCGGTGATGAGCTTAGCTTTTACGCTCAAGGTGGAGACTTCCGGTTTTGCTTCAGGTCAGAATAAAACTCATGGGTAGTTCGATGAAGAGATTGAATTTAGTTCACTTATTGAAATTGAAAAGTATGCGTAAATAATATGTTCGAAATATTTCAATTTGTTTTAAAAGAATAGAGACTTATGCACCTCTTGTGAAATCATGCGATGCATATTTTTTATAGACGAATGTTTGTCTTTTCAGTAAAGCGAAAGATTCGATTTGTTGTGGTGTAGATTTTACAAGTAAAGGCCAGCGCGTTCTCCTAGTGTACACTTAACTTGTTATTATAGATTGGTTTCTTCACTGTTTGTGTTTTTTTAAGTTGTTGTTTTAAGGTAGGGGTGGGGTTACATAATATGTTTTAAATTTAAAGCTTTGTTCATTTAAATGTACAAATTTACATTTTTCTTCTCAAAGGTCAATATCTTCATAATCTGACTGATAAGGTTTCCTAGTTTTATTTATTATTCTCAAAGTACTTTAGTCTGGGTAATTATTCCAAGAAAATTATGAGTCTTTTAAAGATTTCAAAACACCAACTTAGGATGGATAAGGTTTTTTTTTTTTTAATTTTATCACTAATATCATTATGATTATCTATAGTTATAACTTTTCCTATTTGTTTCCTTTTTAAACTGCTTTCTTTTAATTTTACCGCAATTTTTTTCCAAGCAGGTGGTATATAAAATAGGCACTTTAACAATTAGATTTAAAATATGTATGCTATGATTCTTCTCAACACACATGGAGAGAAGTGTCGTATTCTTTGGTGAAACAAGCATCTGAAGTAGCTGTCGTTATCTAATTATTATTTTTTTTTTTAAATAAGCAAATTATTTTATCTTCAAAACAAAATAAATCATAATATGAAATTTTCTTCATTACTTTTCTATCTCCAGCGTTTTATATATATATATATATATATATATATATATATATATATATATATAATTGCATTTTCTCAATACAGCTCGTTTTCTTCATGTCGAAAAATATTGATGCATTTTACGTATAAGCCTCTAAAAGAAATTCATTGCATTTTTAACAATTTAACTGCTATTTCATTTGTTATTGTTGTTGCTGTTATTTTTTCTTTATCCTAAACTATTCAGTAAATAACTATACTAATTCTTCAACAGAAGATAATAAATCATGTATAAATCCTTACCGGTGTTTACCGTAAAATTGGAAAGAAATAAAGCCGATGGGAAATATTATTCGTGCTCTTATTGATTATGCCAATTTTGCAATGTGTGGACTTGGAGATGCATTATTTATTCTGTTTCCGGTCTAGATAAGTCATTTCATTTTGTAACAATACACTGCGATGTGAAGATCTTTATTGTTTTCCACTTTGCAAGGGACTTTAGAAAAACAGAAAATTGAATATTTACGTCCCCTCTAGTAGGACACATCTTTTTTCTGATCAAATCATTTACTCTTGATCAAAATATTATTGGATTCGTCAAATCTGTATTGTACATAATTTCGATCCGTTATCTCATTGCGTTTTTGTTTTGTTTTTTGTTGTTATTGTTATTTGGTTGCTTTTGTTATTGTTTTCTTGTATGTTTGGTTTTTGTTTTTCTTGTTTTGTGTTTTCTTTTGGTTTGGTTTTTTATTTTATTTTTTTTTTTTTTTTTTTTTTTGGGGGGGCGGTATTGCATTTTATATTTGATATTATTTTTTTCAACAAGCGATCTTCTTTTCATTCTTTTCTCAGTAATCAGTTTTCCAAAGTCACCAAAAAACGCGTCGCATTCAACATCCGTCCCTTCGAAGAGGTGGAACCAGTGGTGGACAGATTTAATAGATCAAGGCCCGTTGTCCAAGGTTCTTTGGAAACACACTGTGACAATATCCATTTCTTCTTGGGTGTCGTGCAAGATTTCCAGGCCAAGTACTTGGTCAGGGAATCTTCGGGTAGATATCTGGCAGAGACGCTTCAAGCTCGGGTGACTATTTGCAGTCTGGTACTATTTGCCGCTGTTCTGGTCGCAGGCCTAGGCCAAGTGGCTGTTTTCAAAACGTTTTTCACTGAAAAAACAAACTTGTGCAAAGCCAGTGCCTGAAGAGATACAACTATGACTTGAACCTTTTTTTTCTTCTTGTTTTGTTGTATTAAGAGTCTCCTTTAATCAATCCTAAGAAAACACATTTTATAGCATGATAATAGTATTATAACAGTATTATAAATATTTTAAAATGTTTGAAATAAGTCTTAAAATTTCTAATATTTTTTCTTTTGTCAGACAATAAAATTGGTAACTTAATAATGTGAGAGTTTTTTTCATTTTATAAGCTTTGATTTTTAAAGCTTGTAAACTTGATTGAAATAAAGCATGCCAAAGATTATTTTAGTTCAGTCAATTGCGTCTGACGAAAGTCACCTTTATAAAAATTGAAAAGTGAAGACTGATTTAAACAAACAATGCTCTTTATTTCGTAAGCGAAATGTTGAAACATGTCTTCAAATGAGAAAAAAGATAGTATCATGTATTAAATAATAATAATAATAATAATAATAATAATAATAATAATAGTAGTAGTAGTAGTAGTAGTAGTAGTAGTAGTAGTAGTAGTAGTAGTAGTAGTAGTAGTAGTAGTAGTAGTAGTAGTAGTAGTAGTAGTAGTAGTAGTAGTAGTAGTAGTAGTAGTAGTAGTAGTAGTAGTAGTGGTAGTAGAGGTGGTAGTGGTGGTAGTGGTGGTAGTGGTGGTAGTAGTAGTGGTGGTAGTAGTGGTAGTAGTAGTGGTAGTAGTAGTGGTAGTAGTAGTGGTAGTAGTGGTAGTGGTAGTGGTAGTGGTAGTGGTAGTGGTAGTAGTAGTAGTAGTAGTAGTAGTAGTAGTAGTAGTAGTAGTAGTAGTAGTAGTAGTAGTAGTAGTAGTAGTAGTAGTAGTAGTAGTAGTAGTAATAATAATAATAATAACAATAATAGTAATAATAACGATTATGATGATGATTATCAAGATGATTATGATAGTGGTGGTGACGTGACGTTTAATATTTTCCAAAAAAAAGGAGCGGCATTCGCCTTTAATGTCTTCGTGCCGAAACTATTAAATAAGTATTAAATAAGTAGCTATTACAAAAATATTACTTCTTTCACGAGATCAAATTAATGCATAACGTTCAATTACGTTATGAGAAAGTGAGAGAGAAACCCCTTCAATTACAAAGGCTTGTTTATCTCATCTAATACTGAAAATGTTGAAAATACAAGAAAACAGTTTTACGCCCGCAAAGAGTATTCTCATGAAGTACACATTAACAACTTATTGAAATACTGATATTGTAGAATGGGAGACAGAATTGTCAAAGGCATTGATTGAAAAAGAGAAAACAAAAACAATGTGTAAATGGTTGAAAAAACGCTGTGTATAGAAGGATCATTAAGGAAGCGCTGGCCACAATAATACTGATAAAGGGTATTTTGAAAAATAACAATAATGATAATTTACATACGAAAGTTCGGGTGTATTTTTCCCCAAGTGACAGCTGATTGCTGTTACATAACTATAACAAGGTCAAAGACGATAATAAAATAATTCAACTGTTTTCTTCAGGTTTTTTTGATTGAATATGTTGTTTTAAATTTATTTTCTTTTTTTTTATGTTGGCTTGTCATAATGTTGATGCTAGGATACTTAGCAGTTTCATCGGATCTTCATTAGTTCTAAAAGTTAATACTGTAGTCTTTCAAATGCTTTGGTCGAGTGCTTTTTACTGAAATAGAATATGTAATTACGCAGTATGTAAACCCGAGTCAAACTTGCATTTTTTATTATACGTGAGAAAAATATTCCTCTTTTTCATATCTACATGTCATTTTCGAAAAGCAATAAAGATGATCACTTCAAGGAGTTTTACACTACATGTACTTATTATTTCATGGTAGATTCTATTTCCATCATTGTTGTGTATATTTTGTGTTCGCAATATTTCTATTTGCATTAAAAGAATAGAGACCTAGGCACCTCTTGTGAAATCATGCGCTGTATATTTTTTATAGACGTATGTTTGTCTTTTCATGAAAGCGAAAGATTCGATTTGTCATGGTGTACATTTTATAACTAAAGGCCAGGCCAGTCTCCTAGCGTACACTTAACTTGTCATTATAGATCGATTCCTCCAGTGTTTGGGCGGCGATTTTGGCTTTCATTCTTTGATCATTTGATAATTGATCGAAATGAGTACAGCTTTCACAAATACAAACATTGCCTAGCCGTGACACGTGACCCTAACCATAACACGCTTTGGCTGTATTAGTAAATCCTTAATATCTTCGGAATTTTAAATCATGAACGAGCATCCGCGTGATAACACGAGATTTACTTAGACGTTTCCTTCTATTGTGAATCTTTAGACATAAAAACATGAAAGGTTGATAAACAGAAAGGTCAAGACTGAGATCCCTGATAATGTAAAACGTGAAAATTGTCCAAAGGTTGTAGGCTATATTCTCCTCACTAGCAGTGTTTGAATTGTCTGTTTGTGAGAGCCATCTCGTCCACGTAACTGAGGAAAAGAAAGCAAAACGAGGTTAGCATAATAATGTCGAGAGCGGAGTGATTGTTTCCCATATTTTTTGGGCCTTGCTAAGGCAGCATTTTTTTTTTGTGCGAATGCTAAGCTTAATTAAAGGTCTAAAAGGAAATAGGCACACAACTTTATAATTACGGGACAAAAAAGAACTAACAAAACTATTATCGATTTATCATGTAAACGTTTCACTTTGTAAACTTCGTCAGTAACAATACAAAATCGTGCAAAAAAAAAGTGAAACGTTTACATGTTAAATCGATAATAGTTTTCTTATTTCTTTTACGTCCCGTAATTATAAAGCTGTGTGCCTATTTCCTTTTATACCTTGTATTATCCTATTTACAGACACACACGCGTCCTTTTGAATCCTTTATAATTACCAAGTTATCCTTCAAGTGTGGTGTTTTTGCTTTGTATTTGGTTAAGTTTATAAAAGAAATTGTAGGGATTGAAATTGGGAAAATCCTTGTCAGCTGTGTCGTAAACAATATCTGACGCTTAAACAGAAGCAAAATTCAAAAATGTTCAAAATAGTTCCTTAACAGAAGCAGAACCAAGTGTAATAAAACTGTTTAAAAAACGAGACAAGTAAATAACATATAATGAGCAATGCAATGATGTCTCAAAGTTTGGGGATGATTGCAATAACATGTCAGAGGAGCCCTGCGTTTATTTTACAGACGAGCAAATTGGAAGATATGAAGGTGAAATCCTTTACGTAAACTGGTGTTACGATCGAAGCCACATTCCCTTAAAAATCGAGTTTGATGCGCTAACCACTGTGCAGCTTTGTACCACTTG